>PVKV010019827.1:0-41228 GCA_004027835.1 Alouatta palliata | reverse complement strand
AACACATCTACAACCATCCGATCTTTGACAAACCTGACAAAAACAAGCAATGGGGAAAGGAGTCCCTGTTTAATAAATGGTGTTGGGAAAACTGGCTAGCCATGTGCAGAAAGCAGAAACTGGACCCCTTCCTGACACCTTACACCAAAATTAACTCCAGGTGGATTAAAGACTTAAACATAAGACCTAACACCATAAATTCTTTCCTGCTTTCTAAGCCTGTAGCAAGGTGGGAGTTGAGTCTGCCTTGTTAGTGCCCATGTGGGAAGCACGAGCGGCTCCATGAGTCATAGTGACATTCACTGTAGCCACGGTGATGGGTTCCTGAGACATCACAAAGGAGGAGCCCCCTGTAGCAGTGTGTCAGGAAAGCCTCTCTTCCTGGGTCACATGGCCTGTCATCAGTCGTCTCCCTGGTGGATAGACCTGGCATTTGTGAAGGCCTGGGCTACTTGGGGAGGGAACTGCATCGGACCAGCATGAGTTTCTGTCACCTCCCCATCCTTAGTGGCCTTTTTCTTAGGACCAAGATGATGACACCCCCCAGGAATGGACACAAGCCTCATCAAAACTCACTGTCCACCTGCAATAGGGCTGCCCACTGACCTCAAAAAGTGTTCTCAATTCTCTTACCTTTGCCTTCACTGAGAAATCTTGCCAGAGCTTGACACAGGGCCAGAACAGGGCACCAAGAATGGGATGTGGTAATTGTCTCTGTCACTCCAACGATGGCCTTTCTGGCCAAGGCAACAGTTTGGCACACCCCCTGGAATGCCTGTGGAGGTGTCCTTCTACTGTATTTGGCCTGGACTCTGGCCTAGGCTCTGTTCTCTCTCTTTCTCTATCCGTCCCATTTTTTAGAAGCCTAGAGGTTTCTTGGTCTGGCTCAATGTCTTCAACAAAGAACACTCCAAATTCCAGCAGTGGGAAAAACTTCGTCGGGATGCTTTTCATGTCCGATTCCTCCTCCAAACCTTTTTCTGGGTTGGTGTGATTATCGTGGAGCTCTGGGCTTCCATCCACGTGTGGGCAGGGATGTTCTCTTGGTCTCAGTGTGCCACTGGATGGCTGTCTGGTTGTCCTTTGCCCTCTCCACAAGGTGGTGGTGCAATTCACCTGCACTTCCTCTTTCATTTTTGAGGGCCACACAGCTCCTCTACTCCTGTGGAAAATGCCTTCAAGGACTGAATCTTTTGGCTCCCACAGATGCCAGGGATCGAGTGAAAAAGATTGGGTTTTGCTGGGTGTGAGGGAAGTTGCCTCCGGGGAACCTGCCGGGTGGTGGGGTGGGGCACCAGGCCTTGGGGTCCATGGGATCTTTCTGTGTCCCAGAAAGTTCATTTCTTCCTCTATCCACTGTAATACAATTCCCGCTTTCCGAGTTTGGACCCAAATGGGATACAAGGAGGAATCCTGGGAGACTGTTGGCCTCCCTGAATCTCCTTTTCTACTGGGAGTCAAAGCAGAAGATTGCTCACTCATGGAGGCCCTGAGGACATGATCCTTACGGTTTAATCCTGACGTGGTCTCGCACACACCCCTTTCCCAGGCCTCACCAAACCCACCGCTTTTGCTGCAGCTTTCTCCACCACCACCTCCACCTCACCATTTATTAAAGGGGATGCAGCCTGACTTTCTGGAGCGAGGTGCAAGTTGTGTTCACCTCACCAGTGCGCAGATGCGAAGCATAAGCCACTCTTTGGGTCATAGTGACGTTAACCATTGCCCTGGTGATGCGTTCCTGAGATGTCACAAAGGAGTAACTCAAGTGGCAGTGTGTAAGGAACAGGGCTCAGGCCCCTTCTCACCAGGATGTCCACAGGATAGTCTCCAGACAGGATATCTCTGGAGGCCAGAAGGAAGAAACCTCAGGCTGAGAGAGTGCTGGGTGAGCAGTGAGGAGTCCCAGCATAAGGCCTGTGCTGATGGTGTACAGGTGAGTCTCTCCAAATGTCATGCCTTGGTCATCTCCTGGTCACATCTGCCTGTTTGCCCATGAGCTGCTCTCACACCCGAGGGTCCTAGTGGGGGACAACAGAACCCTGAAGCTTCATGGGCTACCTGGGGGTGAGTGATATTCTGCCACTGCTATGTAGCTGTGTGTGTGGAATTTGTGTGTGTATGCCTGTGTGGCTCTCTCTGGTTTCTCTCTCTCCTTTCCCAATTCCTCTCTTTCTCATTCTCTGAGTCTGTGTGTGTGAGTGTGTGTGTGTGTTGGAAAGCATGTACCCTGTGCACTGGAAGGTGGTTTCTTGCACCATCACCTCTCTTGCTGAGCCTCTCCCCGCATCTCTGCCTGGGTTATGTGGCCAGTTGTCAGTCATTTCCCCAGCGGATCCAGCTGGTGTTTCTGAAGACCTGTGCAACATGGGGAGGGAGCTTCATCAGACCAGCATGAGTTTCAATCACCTCCCTGAGCTAAGCAGCCTCTTTCTTAGAACCAAGATGATCACACCACCCTATCCATGGACAAAAACATCACCACAGCTCACTGTTCACCTGCAGGAAGGCTGCCCATGGACTTCAAAAAAGATGTTTCTAATTTACCTCGCCTTTGCCCTCATTGAGAAATCTAGCCACAGCTTGACAAAGGGATGAAACACACCACCAAGAAAGGGATGTGGAAAGCATCTCTCACTCCAACGCTAGCCTTTCTGGTCAAGTCAACTGTTTGGCACTCCCCCAACCCGGACACCCATGGAGGTGCTATTGTGCTGAATTTGGCCTGGAATCTGACCTAGGCTCCGTCCTCCATTTTTCTATGTAGAGGCTTCTTGATCTGCCTCAGTGACTTCAACAAACAACACTCCTCAGTTCATCAGGGGGAAACTGTGTGGCCATGTGTTTCCTGTCAGTTTCCCCTTCCAAACCTCTTTCTGGATGATTGGGCAGGTGTGATGATCATGAAGCTCTGGGCTTCCTTCCCTGTGTGGGACAGGGACACTCTCTCTGTCTCCATGTCCCACTGGATGGCTGCCTGGCTGTCTTTTGCCCGCTCCACAAGGTGGTGTTGCAATTCACCTGCCCTTCCTCTCTCATTCTTGAGAGCCCTCCTTCTCCTCTACTCCTGGGGAGAGTGCCTTCAAACACTGAATTTTTCGATGCCACAGTTGCTAGGGAATGAGCCAAAGGGATTACGTTTTGTTGGGTGCAGGGGAGGTTGAGTCAGGAGGACCTGGCAGGTGGCAGGATGGGACACCATGCCTTGAGGCCCATGAGATCTTTCTGAGCCCCAGCGAGGGCCTTCCATCTCTCTCCATTGTAATCTCATATCTGCTTACCCAAGTGGGATCCAAAATGGCATCCTAGGGGAAGTCCAGTTAGTGCATCGGGTGCCCCGAATCTCCTTTTCTGCAGGGAGCTGAAGCAGAAGACTGCTCACTCATGGAGGCCCTGAGGACATGAGCCCTATGGGTTTGACCCTGACTTGGTCTCTGCATACCCCTTTTCCTGGCCTCCCCATACCCCCCGCTTTCACCATCGCTTTCTCCACTGCCACCTCCACTGCATGCATTTCTGAAACTGGCCGCAGCCTGACTATTCAGAGCCAGGCTGGAGTTGAGTCCACCTCTCCAATGTGCATGCGCAAAGCACCAGCTGCTCCTCGAGTCATAGAGACGTTCATCTTTGCCCTGGTGATGGGATCCTGAGATGTCACAATGGAGGAGACACTGTGGCAGTGTGTCAGGAAAGGTGCTCAGGCCCTTCCTCATCAGGACTTCCACAGGATAGTCTCTGGTGGCTAGGATTCGCTGAAGGTGGGCAAGAAGGAAGAAATCTCAGGCAGAGCGAGCACCTAAGCAGCAGTTTGGATTTCCAGAATCAGGTCTCCAGCAACTGTGCACAGGTGAGTTCCCCCAATTGTCATGCCATGATCATCTCCAGGACAGCTCTGCCTGTGTGCCCATGGGCTACTCTCTCACCCTAGTGTCCTAGTGGTGGACAACAGAAACCTGCAGCTTCAGGGACTGCCTGGGGATGAGTGATACTGTGCCATGGCTGCATGTCTGTGTTTGTGGAGGGGCTGTCATTTGTGTGTGTGCTTATATTTCTCACTCTGGCTTCTCTCTCTCTTCTTTCTGGCTCCCTCTCTTTCTTACCTTCTGCATCTGTTTGTGCCTGTGTGCATGTGTTCGTGTGTTCGTGTGTGTGTGTGTGTGTGTGTGTGTGTTGGGACGTGTGTGCCCTGCGCTTTGGAGCGTGGTTTCTTGCATGATGGCCTCTCCTTTGCTTAGCCTTTCCCTGCGTCTCTGACTGGGTCATGTGGCCGGTTGTCAGTCATTTGCCCTACCATTCCAGCTGGCATTTGTGAAGGCCTGGGCAATGAGTGGAGGGAGCTGAATCACACCAGCGTGGGCTTTAGTCACCTCCCTATCCTGAGGGCTCTCTTTCTTAGGACCAAGAAAATAACACCCCCAGCCATGGATGAAAGCCCTCCACCATAGCCCATTGTCCACCTGCGGGAGGGTTTCCCACTGACCTCAAAGAAGATGGTTCTGAATTCTCCGGCCTTTGCCCTTATTGAGAAATCTAGCCAAAGCTCGACACAGCCTGAACAGGGTGCCAAGAACGGGACATGGTAAGCATCACTGTCAATCCAATGCTGCACTTTCTGGCCAATTCAATCATTTGGCACTTTTCAACTCGGATGTCTTTGGAGGTGGCATTGTGTTGTATTTGGCCTTGACTCAGGCCTAGGCTCTGTTCTCCCTCTTTCTTTGTCTGCCCTGTTGCTGAGAAGCCTAGAGGCTTCTTCGTCTGGCTCAGTGTCTTCAACAAAGAACAATCCCCAGTCCAGCAATGGGAAACTTCGTGGGTATGCATTTCTTGTCTGATTCCCCCTCCAAACCTGTTTCTGGATGATTGGGCAGGTGCAAAGATCATGGACTTCTGGGCTTCCATCCCCGTATGGAACAAAGATGCTCTCTCAGTCTCCATGTCCCACTCAATGGATGCCTGGTTGGCTTTGCCCTCTCCACAAGGTGGTGTTCCAATTCACCTGCCCTTCCTCTCTCATTCATGAGGGCCATCCAGCTCCTCTGGTCCTGGGGAAACTGCCTTCAAGCACTGAATCTTTTGGCTGCCACAGATGCCAGGGAGCAAGCTAAAGGGATTGGGTTTTGCTGGGTGCAGTGGAGGTTGCCTCAAGGGTACCTGCCAGCTGATTGGCTGGGGACACGATGCCTTGTGGCCCATGGGATCTTTCTGAGCCCCAGCGTGGTCCTTCCCCTCTCTCTCCATTGCTTACCCAGGTGGAATTCAAAATAGGATTCGAAGAGGAGTCTGGTGAGCCCATTGGGCACCCTGAATCTCCTCTTCTGCTGAGAGGAAAAGCAGAAGACCACTCCTCGTGGAGGCGCTCAGGACAAGTGTTCTATGCATTTGGCCCTGGCATGGTGTCATGAATGCCCCTTTCCCAGGCCTCCCCTCACCTGGCTCTTTCTCTGCTGCTTTCTCTGCCGCCACCTCAACCACATCCATTTCTAAAGGGGCCACAGCCTGACTTCCGTGAGCCTGGCTCGAGTCAAGTCAACCACCCCAGTGTGCAAGCACTAAGCATGAACCACGCTGTTGCCCCTATGAAGTGTTCCTGAGATGTCACAAAGGAGGAGCATTTTGTGACAGTGTGTTAGGAATGGTGCTCAGTCCCCTCATCACCAGGATGTCCACATGATAGTCTCCGGAGGCCAGGATTCTCTGAAGGTGGGCCAGCAGGAAGAAACTTCAGGCAGAGTGAGCACTGGGGGAGCAGGGTGGAATAGCATTCTCATGTCTCTGCTGACATTGCACAGGTGAGTCTCCCCAAATGTCATGCCCTAGTCATCTCCAGGACACCTCTGCCTGTGTGCCCATGGGCTGCTCTGTCACCCAAGGGTCCTCATCATGGACAACAGAACGCTGCAGCTTCAGGGGATACCTGGGAGTGAGTGATACTGTGCTACTTCTGTGTGTCTGTGTGTGTGGAAGGGGTGTTGTTTGGATGTGTGCGCCTTTATGTTTCCTCTCTTTCTTCTTTCCCACTCCCTCTCTGACTAACTCGGTGTGTGTGTGTGTATGTGTGTGTGTGTGTGTGTGTGTGTGTGTGTGTGTGTTGGGATGCATGTGCCCTGTGCATCAGAGGGGGGGTTTTTGCACGATGGCCTCTCGTAAGCTGAGCCTCTCCCTGCATCTCTGCCTGGATCACATGGCCAGTTGTCAGTTGTTTCCCTGGGGATTAGAGCTGGCATTTGTAAAGGCCAGGGCAATGAGGGGAGGGAGCTGTGTTGGACTAGCATGAGTTTCAATCACCTCCCCATTCTGAGTGGCCTATTTCTTATGACCAAGATGATCACACCCCCAAGCCATGGACAAAAGCCTCACCACAGCTCATTGTTCACCTGCAGGAGGAATGGCAACTGACCACAAAAAGGTGTTTTTCACTGCTCTGGTCTTTTCACTCATTGAGAAATGTAGCCACAACTCGACACAGGGCCGAAACACAGTGCCAAGAAGTGGATGAGGCAACTGTCTCTGTCACTCCAATGCTGGTCTTTATGGACAACCCAACCATTTGGCAGTCCCCAAACCCAGATGCCTGTGGAAGTGACACTGTGCCTTGTTTTGCCTGGAATCTGCCCTAGGATCATTCTTTCATCTTTCTCTGTAGAGCCTTCCTGGTCTGGCTCAGGGTCTTTACCAAAGAACACTCCTCAGAGCAGCAGGTGGAAACTTCGTGAGGATGGGTGTCAGGAAAGTTTCCCCATCCAAGCCTGTTTCTGGATGATTGAGCAGGTGCAATGCTCATGGAGCTCTGGGCTTCCCTCCCAGTGTAGGACACGGACACTCTGTCAGTCTCCATGTGCCACTGGATGGTTTCCTGGCTGGCCTTTTCCCTCTACAGAAGGCGATGTTGCAATTCACCTGCTCTTCCTCTCTTATTTTTGATGGCTATCTGGCTTCTCTGCTCCGGGGGAAAGTGCCTTCAAGCACTGAGCCATTTAGCTGCCATGGATGCCAGAGAGGAGGTCAAAGCTATTGAGTTACCAAGGGTGCAAGGAAGTTAGCCTCCGGAGTATCTGCTGTTTTTTGGGGTGGGGAACCATGCCTTGGGGCCCAGGGGTCTTTCTTAGTCCCAGCAAGGTCCTTCCCGCCTGTCTCCATTGTAATCCCATTCCCACTTACCCAGGTGAGATCCAAAATAATATCCTAGGCGGACTCCAGAGAGCCCATTGGGCACCCTGAATCTCCTCTTCCAATGGGAGCCGAAGCAGAATACCGCTCTCTCATGGAGGCCCTGAGGACATGAGCCCTATGGGTTTGATATTGGTTCGGTCTAGTTCACTCCCCTTTTCCAGACCTCACCTAACCCTCCCTTTCACTGCAGCTTTCTCCACCACCACCTCAGCTGCAGCCATTTCTTAAAGGGGCTGCAGCCTGACATTCGGGAGCCAGGCATGAGTGGAGCTAGCCACACTAGTGTGCATCCAAGAAGCACGAGCCTCTCTTTGGGTCATAGTGATATTCACTGTTGCCCCAGTGATGAGTTTCTGAGACGTCACAAAAGTGGAGTCCCCTGTGGCAGTGTGGCAGATATGCAGCTCAGGCTCCTCCTAGCCAGAGCACATACAGGACAGTCTCTGGAGGCCAGAATTCGCTGAAGGTGGGCCAACAGGAAGAAACCTTAGGTGGATGGAGCACTGGGGGAGCAGAGCAGAATCCCAGACTCAGGCCTGTGCTTATGGTGTACAGGTGAGTTCGTGAAATGTCGAACCATGTTCATCTCCAGGACAACTCTGCCTCTGTGCCCATAAACTGCTCTCTCACCCCAGGGTTCTAGTGGTAGACAACAGAACACTGCAGCTTCATGGACTGCCTGGGGGTGAGTGATACTCTGCCACTGTTGTGTGTCTGTTTTGTGGAAGGGGTGTTGTTTGTGTGTTTGCGCCTGTATGTCCCTATCTGGTTTCTTTCTTCTTTCCCACTCCCTCTCTTGCTGACTCACTCCTTCTGTGTGTGTGCTTGTGTGTGTGTGTTTTGTTTGTTTGTTTGTTTGTGAGTGTTGGAATATGTGTGCCCTGTTTGCCAGAAGCCTGTCTCTTGCACAGTGGCCTTTGTTTTGCTGAGCCTCTCCCCGCGTCTTTGCCTGGGTCATGTGGCAGGTCATCAGTAGTTTCCCCAGTGATTCAAGCTGGCATTTATGAAGGCTTTGGCAATGTGGGGAGGAAGTTGTGTCGAACCAGCATGGGTTTCAGTCACCTCCCCATGCTGAGTGGCCTCTTTCATGGGACCAAGACGATCACAACCCACAGCCATGGACAAAATCTTCACCACAGCTCACTGTCCACCTGCAAGAGGGCTAGCCACTGATCTCTCACATCTCTCACCTCTGCCCTCATTGAGAAAGCTAGCCACAGGCTGACACAGGGCCTGAACAGGGCTCCAAGAACGAGATGTGGCAAATACCTCTGTCACTCCAACTCTGACCATTCTGGCCAAGTCAACCGGTTTGCACTCCCCCCTCCAAGATACCCGTGTTTGTGACATTGTGCTGTATTTTGCCTGAACTCCATCCTAGGCTCTGTCCTCACTCTTTCCCAGTAGAGGCTTCTTGGTCTGGCTCAGTGTGTTCAACAAATAACAATCCCCAGTCCAGCAGAAGGAAACTATATGGGGATTCATTTCATTTCTGGATGATTGGGCAGATGTGATGTTCGTGGAGCTCAGTGCTTCCATCCCAATGTGGGACAGGGACGCTTTTTTGGTCTCCATGTGCCACTGAATGGCTGCCTGGATGACTTTTACCCTCTCCACAAGACAGTTTTGCAATTCACTTCCCCTTCCTCTCTTATTCGTGAGGGCAATCTGGCTACTCTCCTAGGAAAATTGCCTTCAATCACTGAATATTTTCACTGCCACAGATGCCACAGAAAGACAAAGGGATTGGATTTTTTGGGAGTGCAGGGAAGGTTGAGTCAGGAATACCTACAAGCTGACGGGCTGGGGACACCACGCCTTAGGGCCCTTGGGAACTTTCTGAGCCTCAGAGAGTGCCCTCCGCCTCTCTGCATTGTAATCCCATTTTTGCTTACCCAGGTGGGATCTAAACAGGATCCGAGGAGGAGTCCCAAGTGCCCATTTGGCTCTCTGAATCTCCTTTTCTGACGGGAGCTAAGAAAAAGACTGCTCACTTGTGGAGTTCCTGAGGACATGAGTCCTATGGGTTTGACCCTGGGTTGGTGTCTCCCACACCACCTTCCCAGGCCTACCCAAACCCCAAGTCTTTGCTGCTGCTTTATCCACTGTCACCTTTGCCACAGCCATTACTTAAGTGTACATCAGCCAGACTTTTCAGAGGCAGGCGGAAGTCGAGTCTACCTCACCAGTGCACATATGCGAAGCATGAGCTGCTCCTCAGGTCATAGTGACATTCACCATTGACCCAGTGAGTGGTTCGTGAGATGTCACAAAGGAGCAGCCCACTGTGGCAGTGTGTCGGGAATGGTGCTCAGGCTCCTCCTCACCAGGAAGTCCACAGGATACTCTCTGGAGGACAGGATTGGCCAAAGGTGGGCCAGGAGGATGAAACCTCAGATGGAGGGAGTGCTGAGGGAGCACTGTGGAATCCCAGTCTCAGGTCTCCACTAAACATCTACGGGTGAGTCTCCCCAGTTGTCATGATCTAGGTTTCTCCAGTACACTTCTGTCTGTGTATCCATGGGCTGCTCTCTCACTCAAGGGTCCCAGTGGTGGACAACAGAACACTGCAGTTTTGGGGGCTGCCTTGGGGTAAGTGATAAATTGCCTCTGTTGTGTGTGTGTGTGTGTGTAAGGGGTGTTGTTTGTGTGTGTTTACCTGTATGTCTCTGTCTGGTTTCCCTCTATCTTCTTTCCCATTGACTTTCCTTCTCACACTTTGGGTGTGTGTGTGTGTGTGTGTGTGTGAGTGTGTGTGTTGGGATGTGTGTGACTGTGTGCTGGAGGGTGGTTTCTTGCATGAGGGCCTCTCTTTTGCTGAGCCCCTCCCCGTGTCTCTGCCTGGGTCACATGGGCAGTCATCAGTCGTTTTCCTGGTGGTTCCAGCTGGCATTTGCTAAGTCCTGGGTAATGTGGGGAGGGAGCTGCGTTGGACCAGCATGGCTTTCAGTTACCTCCACATGCTGGGCGGCCTCTTTCTTAGGACCAAGATGATCACACACCCAGCCATGGACAAAAGCCTCACCATAGCTCACTGTCCACCTGCAGGAGGGCTCCCCATCAACCTCAAAGAAGATGGTTCTCACTTCTCTGGCCTTTGCCATCACTGAGAAATCTAGCCACAGTTCGACACAGGGCTGGAACAGGGCACCAGGAACGGGATGTGGCAAGGATCTCTGTCACTCCAAAGCTGGTCTTTCCAGCCAAGACATCAGTTTTGAACTCTCCCACACCCCGGTTGCCTGTGGAGGGGTCATTGTGCTGTATTTGTCCTAGACTCTGGCCTAGGCTCTGTCCTCCCTCTTTCTCTTTAGAGGCTTCTTGGTCTGGTTCAGTGTCTTCAGAAAATATCATTCCACAGTCCAGCAGGGGGAAACAAGTTCGTGGGGAGGTTTTCATGTTCGTTTCCCCCTGCAAACTTGTTTCTGGGTGATTTGGCAGGTGCCGTGATCATGGAGCTCTGGACATCCAACTCCATGTGGAACAGGGACGCTCTCTCAGTCTTCATGTGCCACTGGATGCCTACCTGGTTGGCCTTTGCCCTCTCTGCAAGGCAGTGTTGCAATTCACTTGCCCTTCCTCTCTAATTCTTGAGGGCCATCTGTCTCCTCTGTCTCCAGGGGAAAGTGCCTTCAAGCACTGAATCTTGGCTGCCATGGATGCCAGGGAGCAAGCCAAAGGCATTGTGTTTCGATGGGTGCAGGGGAGGTTGCATCAGGGGTACCTGCTGGGTGGCTGGTGGGCACCACTCCTAGGGGCCCATGGCATCTTTCTGTGCCCCAGCGATGTCCTTCCTGTGACTCTCCATTGTAATCCCATTCTGCTTTCCCAGGTGAGATCTAAACAGGATCCTAGGTGGTGCTGGGAGAGCCCATCAGGTGCTCTGAATCTCCTCTTCTGCCAGGAGCTGAAGCTGAAAATCACTCGCTCATGGAGGCCCTGAGGACATGAGTCCTATGGGTTTGACCCTGGCTTGGTCTTGTGTATGTCCCTTTAGCAGACCTCCCCAAACCAGCCGCTTTCACAGCAGTTTTCTCAGCAACTGCCTTCGCCACAGCCCTTTCCTAAAGGGGCCACAACCTGACTTCTGGGAGCCAGGCACAAACTGAGAGTGCCTCGCTAGTGCGCATGCACAAAGCACGAGACACTCCTGGGGTGATAGTGACATTCACCGTTGCCTCAGTGATGGGTTCCTGAGACGTCACTAAGGAGGATTCCTCTGTGGCAGTGTGTCAGGAATGGTGCTCAGGCCATTTCTCCCCAGTGTCCAGAGTCCAGGATTCCCTGAAGGTGTGCCAGGAGAAAGAAACCTCAGGCAGGGCAAGCACCAGGCGAGCAGCACAGAATCCCCGTCTCAGGTCTCAGTGGATCGTGTACAGGTCAGTTTCCTCAATTGTCATGCCCTGGTTATCTCCAGGACACCTCTGCCTGTGTGCCCGTGGGCTTCTGTCTGAAGCGAGTGTTCCTAGTGGTGGAGTACAGACACTGCATCTTCAGGGGCTGCCTGGGGTTAGTGCTACTGTTCCACTTCTGTGTGTGTGTGTGTGTGTGTGTGTGTGTGTGGAAGGGGTATTGTTTGTGTGTGTGCCTGTATTTCTCTCTCTGGTTTCTTTGTCTCTTCTTCCCTGCTCTTTCTCTTTCTGACTAGCTGTGTCTATGTGTGTGTATGTGCATGTGCGTGTGCATGTGCATGTATGTGTGTGTGTGTGTTGGGTAGCTGTGTGCCCTGTGAACCAGAGGGTGCTTTCTTGTGTGATGACCTCTCTTTTGCTGAACCTCTCCCATGTATGGGCTTGGGTCATGTGACCGGTTGTCAGTCGTTTCCCTGGGGGTTCCAGCTGGCATTTGTGAAGGCCAGTGCAACCTGGGGAGGCAGCTACATCAGACTAGCATGGGTTTCTGTCACCTCCCCATCCTGTGTGGCCTGTTTCTTAGGACCAAGATGATCATACACACCCCGTCATGGAAAAAAGCCTCACCACAGCTCACTCTCCACGTACAGGAGGGCCACCCACTGACCTCAAAGAAGATGGTCTTCACTTCTCTGGCCTTGGAACTCACTGAGAAATCTAGCCACAACTAGACACGGGGCTGGAACAGGGTGCCAAGAAGGGGATGTGGCAAGCATCTCTGTCACTCCATCACTGGACTTTCTGGCCAAGTCATATTTTTTGCACTGTCTTCCACCCCAGATGCCCATGGAGGTGTCATTGTTCTGTATTTGGCCTGGCCTCTGGCCTAGGTTCTGTCCTCCCTCTTTCTCTGTAGAGGCTTCTTGGTCTGGCTCAGTGTCTTCAGCAAAGATCACTCCACAGTCCAGCAGGGGAAACAACTTCAAGGAAACTTTTCATGTTCCTTTCCCCTTCCAAACTAATTTCTGGATGATTGGGCAGGTGCCATGTTAGTTGAGCTCTGGGCTTCCATCTCCATCTGGGACAGGGACACTCTCTAGGTCTCCATTTGCCACTGGATGGCTGCCTGGCTGGCCTTTGCCCTATCCACATGGCAGTGTTGCAATTCACTCACCCTTCCTCTCTCATTCTTGAGGGCCATCTGGCTCATCTTCTGTTGGGAAACTGCCTTCCAGCACTGAATATTTTAGCTTCCACGGATGCCAGTGTGTGAGCCAATTTGATTGGGTTTTGCATGGTGCATGCTTAGGTTGCGTCAGGGGTACCTGCCTTGTGGTGAGTTAGATAACCATGCCTTGGGGCCCATGGGATTTTTCTGAGGGCCAACAGGGCCTTTCCTGCCTCTCTCCATTGTAATCCCATTCCTACTTACCCTGGTAGTATCTAAACAGGATCCAAGGAGGAGTCCAGAGAGCACACTAGGCAACCTGAATCTCCTTTTCTGCCGGGAGCTGAAGCAGAAGACTGCTCACTCGCGGAGGCCCTGAAGACACCAATCCAATAGGTTTGACCCTGGCTTGGTCCACGCACACCCTTTCCCATGCCTCCCTGAACCCTCCATTTTCACTGCTATTCCCACTATCACCTCTGCCATAGCCATTTCTTAAGTGGACTGCATCCTGACTTGTCGAGGCCAGGAGGGAGTCGAGTCCGCCCCTCCAGTGCCCATGCGAGAAGCATGAGCCACTCCTCGGGTCATAGTGACATTCACTGTTTCCCCGGTGGTGGGTTCCTGAGATGTCACAAAGGAGGAGCACCCTGTGGCAGTGTGTCAGGAATGGGGCTCAGGCCCCTCTTCACCAGGATGTCCACAGGATAGTTTCTGGAAGACAGGATTTGCCAAAGGTGGGCCAGGAAGTAGAGACCTCAGACGGAGCAAGTGCTGGGAAATGAGCGTGGATTCCCAGTCTCAGGACTCCGCTGGCAGTGTACAGGTGAGTCTCCCAAATTGTAGTGCCCTGGTCATCTCCAGGACACTTCTGTCTGTGTTCATGTGGGCTGCTCTCTCACCCAACGGTCCTTGTGGTGGACAACAGAACCCTGCAGCTTCAGGGGTTGCCTGGGGGTGAGCGATACTGTGCCACTGTGGTGTCTCTGTGTGTGTGTGTGGAAGGGGTGATGTTTGTGTGTGTGCATCTATGTGTCTCTCTCTGATTTCTCTCTCTTTTCATTCATGCTCCTTCTTTTTCTGACTCACTTTGTCTGTGTGTGTGTGCATGTGTCTGCGGGTGTGTTTTGTGATGCGTGTTCCCTGTGCACTTGAGGGTGGCTTCTTGCACGATGGCTTCTCTTTTGCTGAGCCTCTCCCCACGTCTCTGCCTGGGTCACCTGGCCAGTCATCAGTCATTTCCCCAGCAGTTAGAGCTTGTGTTTGTGAAGGTCTGGGCAATGTGGGCATGAAACTGAGTCAGACCAGGATGGATTTCAGTGACTTCCCTATCCTGAGCGGCCTCTTTCTTAGGACTAAGTTGATCACAGCCCCCAGTCATGAAAAAAAGCCTCACCACATCTCACTGTCCACCTGCAGGAGGGCTGTACACTGACCTCAAAGAAGATGATTCTCACTTCTCTCACCTTTGCCATCATTGAGAAATGAAGCCTCAGCTCCACACCACGCCATAACAGGGCACTGAGAATGGTTTGTGACAAGATCTCTCACTCCAACGCTGGACTTTCTGGCTAAGTCAACCATTTGGCACTCCCCCAACCCGTATCCCTGTGGAGGTGGCATTGTGCTGTATTTGTCCTGAAATCTTCCCCAAGCTCTGTCCTCTGTCTTTCCCTGTAGAAATTTCTTGGTCTGCCTCAGTGTCTTCAACAAGGAATATTCCATGGTGTAGCAGGGGAAAACTTCGTGGGAATGTGTTTCCTGCCAGTTTTCTCCTCCAAAACCGTTTCTGGATGATTGAGCAGGTGTGATGATCGTGGAGCTGTGGGCTTTCCTCCTCGTGTTAGACAAGGACATTCTCTCGATCTCCATGTCCCACTGGATGGCTGCCTGGCTGTCTTTTGCCCTCTCCTCAAAGCGGTGTTGCAATTCACCTGCCCTTCCTCTCATTCTTGATGGCTATCTGGCTCCTCTGCTCCTGGGTAAAGTGCCTTCATACACTGAATCTTTTGTCTGCCACAGATGCCAGGGAGCAATCCAAAGGTTTTGGGTTTTGTTGGGTGCATGGTACGTTGCGTCAGGAGTACATGCTGGATGGCATGGTGGGAACATCACGCCTTGGGGCACGTCAGACTTTTCCGAACCCCAGAGAGATATTTCCTGCTTCTCTCCACTGTAATCCCATTCTCGCTTACCCAGGTGGAATCTAAAATTGTATCCTATGTGAGTAAAGAGAACCAACGGGCACCCTGAACCACCTCATCTGCCAGGAGCTGAAGCAGAAGACCACTCGCTCAGGGAGGCCCTGAGGACATGAGTCCTATGGGTTTGACCCTGGCTTTGTATCATGCACACACATCAAACTCAGGTCTCTCCAAACATTCTGCTTTCGCTACTGCTTCCTCTGCCACCACCTTTGCTACAACTATTTCTTAAAGGGCCATAGCCTGACTTCCAGGAGCTAGACACGAGTCCAGTCGGCCATGCCAGTGCACATGCACTAAGTATGAGCTGCTCCTCCGGTCATAGTGATGTTCACCATTGCTCCAATGATGGGTTCCTGAGAGGTCACAAAGCAAGAGCCCCTGTGTCAGTGTGTCAGGAATGAGGCTCAGGTCCCTCCTCTCCAGGGCATACACAGGACAGTCTCCAGAGGCCAGGATTCACTGTAAGAGGGCCACAATGAAGAGAACTCAGGTGGAAGGAGCAACCAAGGAGGTGTGTGGAATCCCAGTCCCAGGCCTGCACTGACAGTGTACAGGTGAGTTTTCCCAAATGTGGTGCCCTGGTCATATACAGGACAGCTAAGCCCATGTGCCAGTGGATTTCTCTCTCACCCAAGTGTCCTAGTAGTGGACAACAGAAACCTGCAGCTTCTGGGGCTGCCTAGGGGTAAGTGATACTGTGCCACTGTTGTGTGTCTCTGTGTGTGGAAGGGGTGTTGTTTGTGTGTGTGCCCCTGTATGTCTCTCTTTGGTTTCTCTCTCTCTTCTTTCCCACTTACTGTCCTTCTCTCCCTCTGAGTCTGTGTGTGTATGTCTGTGTGTGTGTGTGTGTGCATGTGTTGTGATTCGTGTGCCCTGTGAGCTGGAGGGCAGTATCCCGCATAATGGCCTCTGTTTGCTGAGCATCTCCGTGTCTCTGCCTGGATCACTTGGCCAGTAGTCAGTCTTATCCCTAGTGGTTAGAGCTTGCGTTTTTGAAGGCATGGGCAGCATGGGGAGGGAGCTGCGTCTGATCAGGATGGGTTTCAGTCACCTCTCCATCCTAAGCAGCTTCTTGCTTAGGACCAAGATGACCACACCCCCAGCCAGGACAAAAGATTTACTACAACTCAGTGTCCTCCTGAAGGAAAACTGCTCACCGAACTCAAAGAA
The DNA here is from genome assembly GCA_004027835.1 of Alouatta palliata. NCBI lineage: Eukaryota > Metazoa > Chordata > Mammalia > Primates > Atelidae > Alouatta > Alouatta palliata. The sequence goes on along the minus strand of PVKV010019827.1, from coordinate 25,158 downwards.
TATGGTTCTCACTTCTCTCACGTTTACCCTCATTGGTAAATGTAGCCACATCTCTACACAGGGCCAGAACCGGGCATGAAGAAGGGGATGTGACAAGTATCTCGCACTCCAACACTGACCTTTCTGGTGAAGTCAACCATTTGGCACTCCCCCAACCCGGATGCCCATGGAGGTGGCATTTTGCTCTCTTTGGCCTAGAATCCACCCTAGGCTCCCTCCTCCATCTTTCTCTGTAGAGGCTTCTTGGTCTTGCTCAGTGTTTTCAACAAGAAATGCTCCACAGTCCAGCAGGGGGAAACTCCGTGGGGATGTGTTTCATGTCAGTTCACCTCCAAACCTCTTTCTGGATGACTGGGGAAGTGTGTTGATCATGTAGCTGTGGGATTCCATCTCTGTGTAGAACAGGGACACTCTCTTAGTCTCCCTGTCCCACTGGATGCCTACCTGGCTGTTTTTTGCCCACTTCACTAGGCGGTGTTGCAATTCACCTGCCCTTCCCTTCATTCTTGAGGACCATCTGGCTCCTCTGCTCCTGGGGAAAGTGCCTTCAAGCACTGAAACTTTTGGCTGCTTTGAATGTCAGGGAGTGAGCCTAAGGGGTTGGAATTCCCTGGGTGCAGGGGAGTTTGCATCAGGAGTACCTGCCAGGTGGTGGCATGAGGCACCACAACTTGGGTCCCTGGGGTCTCTCTGAGCACTAGCAAGGGCCTTCTCACCTCTCTCCACTGTAATCCCATTACCTCTTATCTAGGTGGGATCCAAAATGGTATCCTATGTGGAATCTGGAGAGACCATCTGGTGCCTTTAATGTCCTCATCTGCCAGGAGCAGGAGCAGAAGCAGAGGAGTCAGATGGCCTTCAAGAATGAGAGAGGAAGGGCAGGTTAATTGCAACACTGCCTTGCAGAGAGGGCAAAGGTCCACAAGGCAACCATCCAGTGGAACATGGAAACAGAGAGCATCCCTGTCCCACATGGGGATACAAGCCCAGAGCTCCACAGTCATCACAATGGCACAATCATCCAAAACAAGGTTTTGAAGGGGAAACAGATATGAAATGCATCCCCACCATGATTTCCTATGCTGGCCTGGGGAGTGTTCTTTGTGGAAGACATTGAGGCAGACCAAGAAGCTTCTAGGGTTCTCAGAAACAGGGAAGACAGAGAAAGAGGGAGGACATATCCTAGGCCAGAGTCCAGGCCAAAAATAGCACAGTACTATCTCCATGGGCATCCCATGAGGGGAGTGCCAAACGGTTGATTTGGCCAATAAGGCCAACGTTGGAGTGAAAGAGATGCTTTCCACTTGCGGTTCTTGGCACACTATTCTGGCCCTGTGTAGAGCTGTGGCTAGATTTCTCAATGAGGGCAAAGGCGAGAGAAGTGAGAACCATCTTCGTTAAGGTCAGTGGGCAGCCTTCCTGCAGGTGGACAGTGAGCTGTGGTGAGGCTTTTATCCGTGGCAGAGGGGAGTGATTGCCTTGGTTCTAAGAGGCCACTCAGGATGGAGAGGTGACTGAAACTCATGCTGGTCCATCGTAGCTCACTCCCCACATTGCTCAGGTCTTCATATACACCACCTGGAGCTGCTGGGAAGTGACTGACAAATGGCCATGCGAACCAGGCAGAGATACAGGAGAGGTTCAGCAAAAAAGAAGCTGTCAGGCGAGAAACCACCCTCCGGTGCACAAGACACACCCCTCCGAAAACACACAAACACACGCAAACACACACACAGTCACATACAGACGCAGAGTGAGAAAGAGAGGAAGTGGGATAGAAGAGACAGAGACACCAGAGAGAGACATACAGGCACACACACAAAAACAACATCCCTTTCCCACACACAGACACACAGCAGTAGTAAAGTATCTATCACTCACCCCCAGGCAGCCCATGAAGCTACAGGGTTCAGTTGTACACCACTAGGATGTTTGGCTGAGAGAGCAGCCTTGGTCACACAGGCAGGGATGTCCTGACGATGACAAGGGCACCACATTTGGAGAAACTCACCTGTACACTTCAGGCACAGGCCTGAGTCTGGGATTTCACACTGCTGCTGCAGCACTCATTTTGCCTGAGGTTTCTTCCTCCTGCTCTGCCTTAGGTGACTCTTGGCCTCTGGAGACTATCCTGTGGACATCCTGGCAAGGAGGAGCCTGAGCCCCATTCCTGACACATGGCCACATGGTGCTCCTCCTTTGTGATGTCTCAGGAACTCATCACCAGGGCAGTGGTGAATGTCACTATGACCCGAGGAGTGGCTTGTGCTTCATGGATGCACACTGCCAAGGCGCACTCGACTCCTGCCTCGCTCTAAAAAGTCAGATTGCAGCCCATTTAAGAAATGGCTGCAGTGGAGGTGGTGGAGGAGAAAGCTGCAGGGAAAGCAGCAGGTTTGGGGAGGTCTCGGAAAAGGGCATGCATGAGACCAAGCCAGGATCAAATCAATAGGACTCATGTCCTCAGAACCTCCAGGAGCTAGCGGTCATCTGCTTTGGCTCCTGGTGGAAGAGGATATTCAGGGCGTCCCATAGGGTCTCTGGACTCCACCTAGAATACCATTTTGGATCCCACCTAGGTAAGCGGGAATGAGATAACAATGGGGAGAGGCTGGAAGGCCGTCCCTTGTGCTGTGAAAGATCCCATGGGCCCAAGATGTGGTGCTCCACCCCAACACATGGCAGGTTCCCCTGATGTCACCTCCCCTGCACCCAGAGAAACCCAATCCTTTTGGCTTGCTCCCTGGCATCCATGGCAGCCAAAAGGTTCAGTGCTTGAAGGCTCTTACCCCAGGAGCAAAGGAGCCTGCTGGCCCTCAAGAATGAGAAGAAGGGCAGGTGAATTGCAACATTGCCTTGTGGATAGGGCAAAGGCCAGCCAGGCAGCCATCCAGTGGCACATGGAGACTAAGAAAGGCTCCATTTTCCACATGGGGATGGAAGCTTAGATCTCCACAATCATTACATCTTTGCAATCATCGACAAACAGAATTGGAGGTGGAAACAGACATGAAACACATTCCATGAAGATTCCCCCTGCATGCTTGAGGACTGTTCTTTGTTGAAGACAGTGAGCCAGACCAAAAATTTGTACAGAGAAAGATGGAGGATGTATCCTAGGACAGATTGCAGGCCAAATACAGCACAATGCCACCTTCGTGGGCATCCAGGTTGGGGGCGTGGCAAAAGGTTGACTTGGCCAGAAAGGTTAGCGTTGGTGTGACAGAGATGCTTGCCACATCCCATTCTTGGTACCGTGTTTAGTCACTGTATCGAGCTGTGGCTAGATTTCTCAATAAGGGCAAAGGCAAGAGAACTGAGAACCATCTTCTTTGAGGTCAGTGGGCAGCCCTCCTACATGTGGACAGTGAGCTGTGGTGAGGCTTTTGTCCGTGGCTGGGGGTGTGTGATCATCGTGGTTCTAAGTAAGAGGCCACTCAGGATGGAGAGGTGACTGAAACCCATGCGAGTTCGATGCAGCCTCCTCCTTACATTGCCCAGGCCTTCAAAACCGAAAGCTGGAACCTGAGGGGAAACTACTGTTGACCGGCCACATGACCCAGGCAGAGACACTGGGAGTTGCTCAGCAAAAGAGGGGTCATCGTGTAAGAAACTGCCCTCTGGCACACAGGACACATGTGTCCCAACACACACACACACACACACACACACACACGGACACAAACACACACAGATGCAGCTAGTGAGAAAGAGAAGGAGCAGGAAAGAAGAGAAAGAGAAACCAGAGAGAGACATATAGGCACACACACACAAACAACACCTCTTCCACAAACACAGACACAGCAGTGGCAGAGTATCACTCATCTCCAGGCAAGCCCTAAAGCTGCAGGTTTCTGTTTTTCACCACTAGGTCCCTGGGGTGAGAGAGCAGCCCATGGGCATACAGGCAGAGGTGTCCTGGATATGACCATGGCACCACATTTGGGGAGACTCACTTGTACACGGCTGGCACAGGCCTGAGACTGGGATTCCACGCTCCTCTGGCACACCCTCAACCTAAGGTTTCTTCCACCTGGCCCACATTCAGTGAATAATGTTCTCTGGAGACTCTCCTGTGGATGTTCTGGTGAGGAGGGGCCTGAACCCCATTCCTGACACACTGCCACAGGGGGTTCTTCCTTTGTGATGTCTGAGGAACCCATCACTGGGGCAACGTTGAATGAAACTATGACCCAAGAAGCTGCTCATGCCTCCCTCATGTGCACTGGCATGGCGGACTCAACTCTCACCTGGCTCCAGGAAGTCAGGCTGTGACCTGTTTAAGAAATGGCTGTGGCAGAGTTGGCGGTGCAGAAAGAAACGGCAAAAGCAGTGGGTACTGTGAGGCCTGTGAAAGGTGTGTGTGCAAGATAAATCCAGGGGCAAATAATTAGGGTTCTTGTACTCAGGGCCTCCACTAATGAGAGGTCTGTTTCTGCTCCTAGTGGGAGAGGAGATTCATGGCGCCAAATGGGCTGTCTGCACTCCAACTAGGATACAATTTTGGATCCCACCTGGGTAAAGAGGAATGGGATTACAATGGAAACGTGCCCCAAGGCCCTCACTGGGGCTCAGAAAGATCCCATGGGCCCCAAAGGATGGTTGTCCCCACCCTGCTACCCAGCATGTACCCCTTAAGCAACCACCCCTTCACTCAGGGAAATCCAATCTCTGCATTGCTTCCTGGCATCTGTGCCAACCAGAAATTCAGTGCTTGAAGGCACTTTCCTCAGGAACAGAGGAGACGGATGGCTCTCAAGAATGAGAGAGGAAGGGCAGGTGAATTGCAACACCACCTTGTGGAGGGGGAAGAAGCCAACCAGGCAGCCATCGAGTGGGACATGGAGACTGAGAAAGTATTCCTGTCCCACATGAGGATGGAAGCTAAGAGCTCCATGATCATCGCACCTGCCCCATCTTCCAGAAACAAGTTTGGAGGGGGAAACAGACACGAAACACATCCCCACCAAGTTTCCTCCTGAAGCACTGGGGAGAGTTCTTCATTGAAGACACTGAGCCAGACCAAGAAGCCTCTAGGCTTCTCAGTAACTGGGCAGACATAGAAAGAGGGAGGACAGAGCCTAGGACAGAGTCCAGACCAAATATAGCACAATGCCACCACCAGGGGAATCCGGGGTGGAGGGTAGTGCCAAACAGACGACTTGGCCAGAAAGGCCAGCGTTGGAGTGACAGAGGAGCTTGCCACATCCCATATATGCTGCCGAGTTTTGGCCATGTGGCAAGCTGTGGCTCCCACCTGGTGGGATCTTTCTCAGCCCCAGTGAGGGACTTCCTGCCTCTCTGCCTTGTAATCCCATTTCACTTTACCCAGGTGTGTTCCAAAATGGGACCCTAAGCGGAGTCTGGAGACCCTATCCAGTGCCTTGAATCTCTTCCTCCAGGAGCCGAAGCAGAAGACTGTTGGCTCGTGGAGGCCCTAAGGACATGAATCGTCTGGGTTTGACCCTTCCTTGGTCTCATGCACACTTCTTTCCAGGTCTCCCAAAACATACTGCTTTCCCCACCTCTTTCCCTGCTGCCACCTCCTCCACAGCCGTTTCTTAAAAGGGCTGCAGCCTGACATTTTGAAGTTAGGCAGGAGTCGAGTTTGCCATGTCAATGCACATGCAAGAAGCACTAGCAGCTCCTTGGGTCATCGTGACATTCACTATTGCCCCATTAATGGCTTCCTGAGATGTCACAAAGGAAGAGCCCCATGTGGCTGTGTGTCATGAATGGGTCTTAGGCCCCTCTTCACCAGGATGTGCACAGGATAGTCTCTGGGGTCCAGGAACCGCGGAAGGTGGTCCAGGAGGAAGAAACCTCAGGCAGAAGGAGTGCCCTGGGAGGAGGATGGAATTCTAGTCTCAGGCCTTCACTGACGGTATACAGGTGAGTCTCCCCAAATGTGGTGCCCTGGTCATCTCCAGGACACCTCTGCCTGTGTGCTGGTGGGCTGCTCTCTCACCCGAGCCTCCTAATGGTGGACAAAAGAACAATGCCGTTTTAGGGGCTGCCTGGGGTGAGTGATACTCTGTAACTGCTCTGTGTCTGTGTGTGTGGAAGGGGTGTTGTTTGTGTGTGTTTGCCTGTATATCTCTCTCTGGTTTCTCTCTCCCTTCTTTCCTGCTCCCTCTTTCTCACTCTGTGCATCTGTGTGTGCCTATGTGTGTTTGTGTGCATGTTGTGTGTGTTGGGATGGGAGTGTCCTGTGCACCGGACAGTGGTTTCCTGCATGACAGCCTCTTGCTGAGCCTCTCCCAGTGTCTCTCCCTGTGTTGGGTGGCCGGTCGTAAATCATTTCCCCAATGGTTCCAGCTGGCATTTGTGATGGCCTAGAAAACGTGGGGAGGGAGCTGCATTGGATTGGCATGGGTTTCAATCACCTTCCCATCCTTAGTGGCCTCTTTTCTGGACCATGATGCTCACATCCCCCAGTCAAGGACAACAGCCTTACCACAGCTCACTGTCCACCTGTAGGAGGGCTGCCCCTCAACCTCAAAGAAGATGCTTCTCACTTCTCTCGCCTTTACCCTCATTGAGAAATCTAGCCACAGCTTGACACAGGGCTGGAACAGGGACCAAGGAACGGGAGGTGGCAAGAATCTTTGTCACTCCAATGCTGGCCATTGAGGCCAAGTCAACCATTTGGCACACACCCCCCCAGATGCATGTGGAGGTGGCATTGTGCTGTATTTCGCCTGGACTCTGGCCTAGGTTCTGTCCTCCCTCTTTTATTGTCTGACCCGTTTCTGAAAACCCTAGAAGGTTCTTGGTCTGGCTCAGTGACTTAAACAAAGAACACTGCTCAGTCCACAGGAAGAAATTTCGTGGAGATGTGTTTCATGTTAGTTTCCCCCTCCAAACCCGTTTCTGGATAATTTGATAGGTGCAATGATCGTTGAGCTCTGGGCTTCCATCCCAGTTTGGGACAGTGACACTCTCTCAGTGTGCATGTCCCACTCGATGGCTGCCTGTCTGGCTTTTGCCATCTCCACAAGGCAGTGTTGCAATTCACCTTCCCTTTCTCTCTCATTCTTGAGGGCCTTCTGACTCCTCTGCTCCTGTGCAAAGTGCCTTCAAGCACTGAATCTTTTTTCTGCTACAGATACCAGGGAATGAGCCAAAGGGACTGGGTTTCACTGGGTGCGAAGGAGGTTGACTCAGGCATACCTGCTGGATGTTCGGGTGGCGCACCACACCTTGGGGCCCATGAGATCTTTCTTAGCCCCAGCAAGGTCATTCCCACCCCCTCCATTGTAAACCCATTCCTGCTTATCGAGGTGGGACCCAAAAATGGGATCCGAGGAAGAGTCCAGACAGCCTATCGGCACCCAGAATCTCCACTTCTGCCGGGAGCCAAAGCAGAAGACCACTTGCTCGTGGAGGCCCTGAGGACACGATTCCTATTCGTTTGACCCTGGCTTGGTCTGGCACATGCCCCTTTCCCAAGCCTCCTGAAACCCGCCGCATTTGCCCCGGCCACCTCTGCCACAGCCATTTCTTAAACCAGCCGCATCCTGACTTCCAGGAGCCAAGTGGGAGTCACATTGGCCTCACTGGTGCACACGCGTGGAGCATGAGCAGCTCCTCGTGTCATAGTGGCTTTTACTGTTGCTCCCATAATGGGTTGCTGAGACTTCACAAAGGAGGAGACCCTTGTGACAATGTGTCAGGAATGGTGCCCAGGATCCTTCTCACCAGGTTCTCCACAAGATAGTCTCTGGATAGGATTGTATCCAGAGTCCAGGATTCACAGAAGTTGGGCCAGGAGAAAGACATCCCAGTCAAAGTAGCCCCCGGAGGAGCAGCACAGAATCCTAGTCTCAGGCATTTGCCAACAGTGTACAGGAGAGTCTCCCCAAATGTCGTGCCCAGGTCATCTCCAGGACACCTCTGCCTGTGTGCCCATGGGCTATTATCTCACCTGAGGGTCTTAGTGGTGGTGGACAACAGAAACCTGCAGCTTCAGGGGCTGCCTGGGAATGAGTGATACTCTGCCACTGCTGTGTGTCTGTATGTGTGGAAGGGATATTGTTTGTGTGTGTGCACCTGTATGTCTCTCTCTGATTTCTCTCTATTCTTTCCCATTACCTCTCTTTCTCACTGTCTTCCTCTGTGTGTGTGCATGTGTGTGTGTTGGGACACATGTGCTCTGTGTGCTGGATGGTTGTTTCTTGCACGATGGCCTCTCTTTTGCTGGGCCTTTCCCCGTGTTTCTGCCTGTGTCACGTGACTGGTCATCAGTTGTTTCCCTGGTGGATAGAGCTAGGGTTTGTGAAGGCCTGGGCAATGTGGGGAGGGAGCTGTTTTGGACCAGCATAGGTTTCAGTCACCTCCCTATCCTGAGTGGCCTCTTTCTTAATACCAAGATGATCACACACTCCAGCTATGGACAAAAGCCTCACCAGAGATCACTTTCCATTTGCAGAAGGGCTGCCCACTGACCTCCAAGAAGATGGTTCTCACTTTTTCTCACCTTTGCCCTCATTGAGAAATCTAACCACAGCTCGACACAGGGGCAGACCACTGTGCCATGGATGGGATGTGGCAAGCATCTCTCACTCCAAAACTGGTCTTTCTGGCTAAGTCAACCGTTTGGCACTCCACCAACCCGGATGCCCGTGGAGGTGGCATTGCACTGTATGTGTCCTGGAATCTGCCCTAGGCTCCATCCTTCTTCTTTCTCTGAAGGGGCTTCTTGGTCTGGCTCAGTGTCGTCAGCAAAGAACACTCCAAGTCCAGCAGGTGGAAACTTGGAGGGGATGCATTTCAGTTCTCTGTCCCGCTTCCAATCTGTTTCTGGATGGTTGGGCAGGTGCGATGATAGTAAAGCTCTGGGCTTCCATCCCCATGTGGGACAGAGATGCTTTCTTAGTCTCCACGTCCCACTCAATGGCTGCCTGGTTGGTCTTTGCCTGCTCCACAAGGCAGTGTTGCAATTCACCTGCCTTTCCTCTCAATCTTGACGGCCAACTGGCTCTCTGGTTCCTGGGAAGTGTCTTCAAGCACTGGATCTTTTAACTGCTACAGATGAGCGAGCTAAAAGTATTTGGTTTTGCTGGGTGTAGGGGAGGGTGCATCAGGGGTACCTGCCTGGTGGCAGGGTGTGACGCCATGCCTTGTGGCCTTTGGGATCTTTCTTAGCTCCAGCAAGAGCCTTTCTGTCTCTCTCCATTGTAATCCCATTTCAGTTTACCCAGGTGAGATACAAACTGGTATCCTAGGTGGAGTACAGAGAGCCCTTCAGGCGCCCTTAGTCTCCTCTTCTGATGGGAGTTGAAGCAAAAGACCACTCGCTGGTGGAGGCCCTGAGAACACGAATCCTATGAGTTTTACCCTGGCTTGGTCTTGTGCATGCATCTTTCCAGGTCTCCCCAAATCCACCACTTTCGCCGCCTCTTTCTCCGCCGCCACCTCCACTGCAGCCATTTCTTAAAGGGGCTGCAGACTGACTTCCCAGAGCCAGGTGGGAGTCGAGTCAGCCACACGACTGCACTTCCATGAAGCACGAGCCACTCTTCGGGTCATACTGACATTCACCCTTGCCCAGATAATGGGTTAATTAGATGTATCAAAGGGGGAACCCCCTGTGGCAGTGTGTCAAGAATTGTGCTCAGGCCCCTCCTTGCCAGGACATCAACAGGATAGTCTCTGGATGCTAGGATTTGTCATAAGTGGGTCAGGAGGAAGAAACCTCAGGTGGAGGGAAAACCAGGGGAGCATTGCAGAATCCCAGTCTCTGGTCTCTGCCAATGGTGTACAGGGGAATCTCTCAAATTATCCTGCCCTGGTTATTTCCAGGACACTTCTGCCTGGATGCCTGTGAGTTGCTCTCGCAGTCTAGGGTCCTAGTGGAGGACAAAAGAATGCTGTACCTCCAGTAGCTTCCTGGGGGTGAGTGATTCTGTGCCACTGCCATGTGTCTCTGTGTGGAAAAGGTGTTGTTTGTGTGTGTTCACCTGTATGTGTTTCTCTGCTTTCTCTCTCTCTTCTTTCTCACTCCCTCTCTTTCTGACTTGCTGTGTCTGTGTGTATGTGTGTGTGTTGGGATGTGTGTGCCGTGTGAGCAGAAGGGTGGTTCCTTGCACTACAGCGTCTCTTTTTCTGAGTCTCTCCCTTAGTCTCTGCCTCTGTAGCATGGCTGGTGGCTGCCCGCCAACCTCAAAGAAGATGATTCTCAATTATCTCACCTTTGATGTCACTGAGAAATCTAGCCACAGCTCAACACAGGGTCAGAGAAGGGTGCCAAGAACGGATATGGCAAGCATCTTTGTCACTCCAACGCTGGCCTTTCTAGCGAAGTGAACCATTTGGCAATACCCCAACCAGGATGCCTGTGGAGATGGCATTGCGCTATATTTGGTCTGGACTCTGGCCTAGGCTCTGTCCTCCCTCTTTCTATGTAGAGGCTTCTTGGTTTGGTTCAGTGTCTTCAGTAAAGAACACATCCCAATCCAGCAGAGGGAAACTTCATGGGGATGCATTTGATGGCCTTTTCCCCCTCCAAACCTGTTTCTGAATGATTGGGCAGGTAAATGATTGTGGACCACTTGGCTTCCAGCCCCATGTGGAACAGGGACACTCTCTTGGTCTCCATGTGCCAGTAGATGGCTGCCTGGCTGCCTGGCTGGCCTTTGCCCTCCCCACAAGATGGTGTTGCAATTCACCTTCCCCTCAGCTCTCACACTTGAGGGTCATTCAGCTCCTCTGCTCCGGGTGAAAGTGCCTTCAACACTGAATTGTTTGGCTGCCACATACGCGAAGAAGTAGGCCAAAGGGGTTGGATTTTGTTGGGTGCAGGGGAGATTGTGTCCGAGCTACCTGCCGAGTGGCGAGTTGGTGACACCATGCCTTGGGGCCCATGGGATCTTTTTGAGCCCCAGTGTTGTCCTTTCTGCCTCTCTTCATTGTAATCCCATTCCCACTTACCCAGGTGGGATCTAAACGGGGTCAGAAGAGGAGTCCTGAGAGCTCATCTGGCGTGGTGAATCTCCAGTTCCACTGGGCGCTGAAGCAGAAGACTATTTGATTCTGGAGGCCCTGAGGGCACGTGTCCTATGGGTTTGATCCTGGCTTGGTCTCATGCACGCCCCTTTCCCAGGCCTCCCCATACCTGCTGCTTTTGTCGTCTCTTTCTCTGCCGCCACCTCCCCACAGCCATTTCTTAAATAGGTCACAGCCTGACTATTTGCAGTCAAGTGGGAGACGAGTCTGCCTCGACAGTGTGCATGCACTAAAGATGAGCCCCTCCTCGGGTCATAGTGACATTGACCGTTGCCCTAGTGATGGGTTCCTCAGATGTCACAAAGGCAGAGGCCCCTGTGGCAGTGTATCAGGAATGGGGCTCAGGCCCCTCCTCACCAGGACATCCACAGCATAGTCTCTGAACAGAACAGTCTCTGGAGGCCAGGATTCATGGAAGGTGGGCCAGGAGGAAGAAACCTCAGATGGGGGGAGCACCAGGGGAGCAGCACAGAATCCCAATCTCAGTCCTGCACTGACGGTGTACATGAGAGCCTCCCCGTATGTTGCCCTGGTCATCTCCAGGACACCTCTGACTATGTGCTCATGGGATGTTCGCTCAGCCTAGAGTCCTTGTGGTGGACAACAGAACACTGCAGCATAAGGGGTTGCCTGGGGGTGAGTGATACTCTGCCACTGCTCTGTGTCTGTGTGTATGGAAGAGGTGTTGTTTGTGTTTGTGTGCCTGTATGTCTCTCTGGTGTCTCTCTCTCTTCTTTCCTGCTGTCTCTCTTTCTCACTTTCTGTGTCTGTGTGTTCCTGTGTGCATGTGTGCTTGTGTGTGTGTGTGTGTTGGGACGCATTTGCCCTGTCTGCTGGAGGGCAGTTTCTTGAACGACGGCCTCTCTTTTGCTGAGCCTCTTCCCTCGTCTCTGCCTGGGTCACGTGGTCAGTTGTCAGCCATTTCCTCGGCAGTTCCACCTGGCATTTGTGAAGGCCTGGGCAATGTGGGGAGGGAGCTGCATTGGATAAGCCTTGGTTTTAGTCACCTTCTTACCCTGAGAGGCCTCTTTCAAACCATGAAGGTGATCGCACTCCCAACCATGGACAAAAAGCCTCACCACAGCTCACTGTTTACCTGCCGGAAGACTGCACACTGACCTCAAAGAAGATGGTTCTGATTTCTCTGGCATTTGCCCTTATTGAGAAACCTAGCAACAGCTTAACACAGGGTCGGAACACGGCGCCAAGAATGGGATGTGGCAAGTATCTCTGTTACTCCATTGCTGGCCTTTCTGGCCATCTAAACCATCTGGCACTCCTGCAACCCAGATGCCCATAGTGGTGGCGATGTGCTGTATTTGGCCTGGAATCTGTCCTAGGCTCCATCCTCCATCTTTCTCTTTAGAGGCTCCTTGGTCTGCCTTAGTGTCTTCAAAAGAGAACACTCTGCAGTCCAGCAGGGGATACTTGGTAAGGATGTGTTTCATGTCAGTTTCCCCCTTCAAACCTTTTTCTGGATGATTGCGGAGTTGTGTTGATCCTGGAGCTCTGGGCTTCAATCCCCTTTTAGGACAGGGATGCTCTCGGTCTCCACGTCCCACTGGATGGCTGCCTGGGCATCCTTTGCCCTCTCCTGAAGGCAATTTTGCAATTCACCTGCCCTTCCTCTCATTCTTAAGGGCTACCTGGCTCCTCTGCTCCTGGGGAAATAGCCTTCAAGAACTGAATCTTTTGGCTGCTTCGGATGTCAGGGAGGAAGCCATAGGGATTGGGTTTCCCTGGGTGCAGGGGAGTTTGGTTCAGGAGTACCTGCCGGGTGGTGGGGTGGGGCAACATGCCTTGGGGCCCTTGGGATCTTTCTGAGCTCCAGTGAGTGCCTTCCCAACTCTCTCCATAGTAATCTCATTTCCGCTTACCCAGATATGATTCTGATTGGTATCATAGGTGGAGTCCAGAGGGCCCATCCAGCGCCCTGCATATTCTTGTCCACTGGGAGCTGAAGCAGAAGACTGCTGACTCATGGGGGCCCTGAGAACATAAGTCCTGTGGGTTTGACTCTGGCTTGGTCTCATGCACGGCCCATTCCCAGGCTTCCCCAAACCCACTGCTTTTGTCGGCAATTTCTCTGCTGCCAGCTCCATCACAGTCATATCTTAAAAGGGATGCAGCCTGACTTCTGGGAGCGAGGCGTGAGTCAAGTCGGCCATGTCTGTGTGCATGCAAGAAGCACTAGCCTCTCCTCAGGTCATAGTGACATTCACCATTGCCCTGGTGATGGGTTCCTGATACGTTGTAAAGGAGAAGCCCCTTGAGCAGTGTGTTGGGAACGATACTCAGGCCCCTCCTCAGCAAAAAGTTCACAGGATAGTCTCCAGAGGCCAGCATTGGCTGGAAGTGGGCCAGGAGGAAGAAACTTTAGGCAGAAGGAGCACAGGGGGATCAGTGCAGAATCCCTGTCTCAGGTCTCCCCAACTGTCATGCCCTGGTCATCTCCAGGACACCTGTTCCTGTGTGCCTGTGGGCTGCTGTCTCACCCAAGTGTCCTAGTGGTGGACAACAGATCCATGTAGCTTCAGGTGCTGCCTGGGTGTGAGTGATACCATGCCACTTCTGTGTGTCTGTGTGTGTGGAAGGGATGTTTTTGTGTATGTATGCGTCTGTCTGTCTCTCTGGTTTCTCTCTCTCTTCTTTCCCATTCCCTCTCTTTCTGACTGACTGCATCTGTGTGTGTGTGCATGTGCTTGTGTGTGTGTGTGTGTGTGTGTGTGTTGAAATGTTTGCGCCCTGTTCATTGGAAGGTGGATTCTTGCGTGACAGCCTCTCTTTTGCTGAGCCTCTCCATTCATCATTTCCTGTATCGCCTGGATGATCATCAGTCATTTCCCTGGTGCTTCCTGCTGGTGTTTGTGAAGGCCTGGGAAACATGAAGAGGGAGCTGAATTGGGAAAGCATGGGTTTCAGTCATTTCCCAATCCTGAGCCGCCTCTTTCTTAGGACCAAGATGAACACACACCTATGGACAAAAGCCTCACCACAGCTCACTGTCCACCTGCAGCACAGCTGCCCACTAACATCTAAGAAGGTGGTTTTCACTTCTCTGACTTTTGCGCTTACTGAGAAATATAGCCACAGCTAGACACAAGACTAGAACAGGGTGCCCAGAAAGTTATCCGGCAAGCATCTCTGCCATTCTGACACTTGCCTTTCTGGCCAAGTCATCCGTTTTGGACTCCCCACGTGCCCAGAAGCCTGTGTAGGTGGCATTGTGCTTTATTGGGCTCTCCCCTAGGCTCTGTTCTCCCTCTTTCTCTGTAGAGGCTTCTTGGTCCACCTCAATGTCTTCAACAAATAACACTCCATAGTCCAGCAGGAGGAAACTTCATGGAGATGCATTTCATGGCCATTTCCCCCTCCAAACATGTTTCTGGATGATTGGGCAGGTGCTATGATCATGGAGCTCTGAGCTTCAATCGTCGTGTGGGAATGGAATGCTCTCTCGGTCTCCATGTGCCACTGAAGGGCTACCTGGCTGGCTTTGCCCTCTGCACAAAGTGGCGTTGCAATTCACCTGCCCTTCTTCTGTCATTCTTGAGGGCCAACCCGCTCCTTTGCTCCTGGGGAACGTGCATTCAGTCACTGAATATTTTGGTTGACACACTTTCTGAAGAACTTAAAACCAGAGAATTCCAGGAAAGCCCCAGCCTATAGGGAAAACAATAAAGACTTGGTTTGAAACTCGGGAAACATATCTTAGAAACTGCTTTACTGTGTCAGTTCAACTTAAATAGTTGAACCTGTGTTTTCATTCAGCACCTTAGAAACACAATTCAGGTATAATATAGAAAGGAACATTTCAGATGGAATGGAGGCCTATGGTGAAAACACAAATATCTCAAAATAAAAACTAAAAGGAAGCTATATGTGAAACTGATTTGCAATATGTGCATTCACCTTCCAGAGTTAAAATGATGTTATATTCATCAGCTTAGAAACACTTTAAGTGGAGATTTTAAAAACAGATATTTCCCATGAAACCCTGGCCTATGGGAAAAACCAGAAAAAATGGCTATGAAACGCAGAGGAAAGATATCTTTGAAACTGCTTTGCTGTGTGTCCATTCAACTCAGAGAAGTGAAACTATCTTTTGATTCACCAGTTTAGAAACACACTTCGTGTAGAATCTAGAAATGTACAGTTAAGACTGAATGGAGGCCTGTGGTGAAAAGAAATTATCTCACAATAAAAACTAAATGGAATCTATTTTTGAGACTGTTTGGCAATGTGTGCATTCACCTTTCAGAGTTTAACTGATGTTTGTATTCATTCAGCTTAGAAACACTCTGTGTTGATTTTAAAAACAGATATTCCAAAGAAAACACTGGCCTATGGGAAAAACCAGAATGACTGGCTTTGAAACCAAGAAGGAAGATATCATTGAAACTGCTTTGCTCAGTGTCCATTCAACCCAGAGAGTAGTACCAATGTTTATTTCAGCAATTTAGAAACACACTTCATGTACAATCTAGAACGGAACATTTCAGACTGAATGGAGGCCTATGGTGAAAAAAAAAAAAAATCTCAAAATAAAAACTGAAGGGATGCTATTTGTGAAACTTCTTTGCAATGTATGCATTGACCTTTCTGAATTTAACTGATGTTTGCATTCAGCAGCATAGAAACACTCTTTGTGTCAAATTCTAAATACAGATATCTCCAATGAAACCCCAGCCTTTTGGAGAAACCAGAAATACTGGCTTTGAAAGACAGAGGAATGATATCTTAGAAACTGCTTTCTATGTCTCTGTTTTACTGAGAGAGTGGAACCTATGTTTTGATTCAGCTACTTAGAAACACACTTCGTGTAGCATCTAGAAAGGGACATTTCAGACTGAATGGAGGCATATGGTGAAAAGATAAATATCCACAATAAAAATTTAAAAGATTCTATTTCTGAAACTGCTTCACAATGTATACATTCACCTTCCAGTGTTTAACTTTTGTTAGTATTCAGCAGACTAGAAATCCTCTTTGAGTATAATTTAAAAACTGTTATTTCCAAGGAAACCTTGGCCTACGGGAAAAACCAGATAGACTTGCTTTGAAACCCAGAACACAGATGTCTTTGAAACTGCTCTGTTGTGTATTTGTTCACCTCAGAGAGTGGAAACTGTTTTGATTCAGCAGTTTAGAAACACAATTTGTGTCAAATCTAGAAAGGGATATTTAAAACTGAATGGAGGTTTATGGTGAAAATTGAAATATCGCACAATAAAAACTGAAAGGAATCTGTTTGTGAAGCTGCTTTGCAACGTGTGCATTCATTTTCCAGATTTTAACTGATGTTTGTACTCAGCAGATTAGAAACAATCTTTGTGTAGAATCTAAAAACAGATATTCCCAACAAATCCCAGCCTATGGGAAAAACCAGAACTAATGTTGAAATATAGAAGAAAGATAGCTTTAAACTACATTGCTGTATTTCCATTCAACTCAGAAAGATGAACCTGTATTTTGTTTCAGCAGTTTAGAAGCTCACTTCATGTAGAATCTAGAAAGGGGCA
The DNA here is from genome assembly GCA_004027835.1 of Alouatta palliata. Taxonomy (NCBI): domain Eukaryota; kingdom Metazoa; phylum Chordata; class Mammalia; order Primates; family Atelidae; genus Alouatta; species Alouatta palliata. The sequence continues at coordinate 8,629 of PVKV010019827.1, read as the reverse complement.
TTTTAGACTGATTGGAGGCCTATGGTGAAAATACAAATATCTCACACTAAAAACTAAAAGGAAGCTATTTGTTCAACTGCTTTGCAATGTGTGTATTCACATTCCTAAGTTTAACTGATGTTTCTATTCAACAGCTTAGAAACACTCTTCGGGTAGATTTCAAAAACAGATATTTCCAACAAAAACCCGTCAATGGGAAAAAACAGAAAGTCTCTTTGAAACTACAAGGAAAGATATCTTTCAATCTGCTTTGCTGTGTTTTTGTTCAACTCCTGGAAGCTGCAGGATTCCATTGTCTACCACTAGAATCTCGGATGAGAGAACAGCCCATGGGCACACAGGGAGAGTTGTCCTGGAGATGAACAGGGCACTATATTTGGCAGATTGACCTGTACACCTTTGGTGCAAGCCTGAGACTAGGATTCCCTACTGCTCCCCTGTTGCTCCCTCTGCCTTAGGTTTCTTCCACCTGTCCCACCTTCAGTGAATCCTGGCCTCTGGAGGCTACCATGTGGACGTCCTGGTGAGGAGGGTCCTGAACCCCATTCCTGACACACTGCCACAGTGTGATCCTCCTTTGTGATGTCTCAGGAACCCATCACACAGGAAATGGTGAATGTCACTATGACCCGAGGAGCAGCTGGTGCTTCATGCACGTGCACTGGCGAGGTGGACTTGAATTCAGCCTGGCTCCAAAAAGTCAGGCTGAGGTCCGTTTAAGAAATGGATATAGCAGAGGTGGCGGTGGTGGCGGTGGCGGCGGTGGCGGCGTCAAAAGCAATGGGTTTGGGGAGGCCTGGGAAAGGGATGTGCACGAGACCAAGCCAGGGTCAAACCCACAGGACTCGTGTAGTCGGGGCCTCCAGAAGCAACTGTTCTTCTGCTTCAGCTCCAAGTGGAAGAGGAGATTCAGGGTGCCTGATGGGCTCTCCGTACTCTTTCTTGGATCCCATTTAGATCACACTTGGATAAGCAGTAATGAAATTACAATGGAGAGAGGGGGCAAAGACTTCACTGGGGCTCAGAAAGATCCCATGTGCCCCAAGGCGTGGTTTCCCACCACACCACCCTGCAGGCATTCCTGAAGCAAGCTCCCCTGCACCCTACAAAACCCAATCCCTTTGGCTCACTCCATGGCAACCTCAGCAGCCCAAACACTCAGTGCTTTAAGGCACTTTTCTCAGGAGCAGAGGAGCCAGATGGCTCTCAAGAATGACAGAGGAAGAGCAGGTGAATTGCAACACTGCCTTGTGGAGAGGGCACAGGCCAGCCAGGCAGCCATCCAGTGGCACATGGAGACTGAGAGAGCGTACCTGTCCCACATGGGGATGGAAGCCCAGAGCTCCACAATAATCGCACCTGCCCAATCATCCAGAAACAAGTTTGGAGGGGGAGAAAGATATAAAACACATCCCCACCAAGTTTCTCCCTTCTGGACTGGAGAGTGTTCTTTGTTGAAGACACTGAGCCAGACACTGAGTATTCTGCAAGTGGACAGTGAGCTGTGGTGAGGCTTTTGTCCATGGCTATGGGGTGTGATCACCTTGGTCCTAAGAAAGAGTCTGCTCAGGATGGGGAGGTGACTGAAACCCATCCTGTTATGACGCTGCTCCCTGCCAACGTTGCACAGCCCTTCACAATAGCCAACTGGAACTGCCAGGAAAACATACAGAGACCAGCCACGCATCCCAACACACACACACACACACGCACACACACACAAAAGCACACAGAAAAGCATGTCAGAAAGAGTAGGAGCATGAAAGAAAAGAGAGAGAAACCAGAGAGAGACAAGCAGGTGCACACACACAAACAACACCCCTTCCATACACACAGACACACAGCAGTGGCAGAGAATCACTGACCCCTAGGAAGCCCCTGAATTTGCAGGGTTCCATTGTCCACCACTATTAACCTCGATTGAGAGAGCTGCCCACGGGCACACAAGCAGAGGTGTCCTTGAGATGACCAGGGCACGACATTTGGGGAGACTCTCCTGTACACCGTTGGTGCAGGGTTGAGATTGGGATTCCGCCTTACTCCCTCTTCCCTCCCTCCACCTGAGGTTTCTTCCTCCTGGCCCACCTTCTGCGAATCCTGGCCTCCAGAGACTATCCTGTCCAGTAACTATCATTTGGAAGTCCTGGAGAGGTGGGGCCTGAGCCCCATTCCAGACACACTGCCACAGGGGGCTCTTCCTTTGTGATGTCACAGCAACCCATCACTGGGGCAATGGTGAATGTCACTATGACCTGATGAGCCACTCCTTCACACATGCACACTGGCTTGGTGGACTTGACTCCCACCTTTCTCTAGGAAGTCAGGCTGTGGCCCATTTAAGAAATGGCTGTGATGGAGGTGGTGACGGAGAAAGCAGCAGTGAAAGTGGCTGGAATGTGGGGGTCTGGGAAACGGGTATGTGTGAGAACATGCCCGGGTCAAACCCACAGGACTCATGTTCTCAGGGCCTCAATTAGCAAGTGGTTTTCTGTTTCAGCTCCTGGCAGAAGAGGAGATTCAGGGCATCCAATGGGCACCAGGAATCCTCCTGGGATCTCAATTTGGATCCCATCTGGGTAAGCGGAAATGGGATTACAATGACGAGAGGCATGAAGGACCTCGCTGGGGCTCAGAAAGATCCCATGGCCCCATGACGTGGTGTCCCCACCCCGCCACACGGCAGGTACACCTGACACAATTTCCCCTGAACCCAGTGAAATCCAATCCCTTTTGCTTGCTCCCTGGCATCCATAGCAGCCAAAAGATTCAATGCTTGATGACACTTTCCCCAGGAGCAGAGGAGCAGAATGGCCCTCAAGAATGAAAGAGTAAGAGCAGGTGAAGAGCAGCTCCTATGACTGTAACTCTGGCTTGGTCTCACACATGATTTTTTCCCAGTCCTCTCCAAACACGCATTTTTTGCCACCTTTTTTTCCACCGCCACTTCTACCTCAGCCATTTCTTAAACGGGCTGCAGCCCAACATTTCAGAGCAAGGCGGGCGTTGATTCTGCCTCACTAGTGTACATGTGTGAAGCATGAGCCGTTCCTTGGGTCATAATGACATTCACCATTGCCCCAGTGATGGGTTCCTGAGATGTCACAAAGGAGAAGCCCCTGTGGCAGTGTGTGAGGCATGTGACTCAGACCTCTCCTAGCCAGAACATCCAGAGAAAAGTCTCTGGAGGCCAGGATTTGCCAAAGGTGGGCCAGGAAGAAGAAACCTCAGGCAGAGGAAGCACTGGGGGAGCATTGCAGAATCCCAGTCTCAGGATTGTGCCGACGGTGTACAGGAGAATCTCCTCAACTGTCGTGCCCTGGTCATTTCCAGGACACATTTGCCTGTGTGCCCATGGGCTGTCCTCTCACCTGAGTATCCTAGTGGTGGACAATGAAACCCTGCAGCTTCAGGGGCTGCCTGAGGGTGAGTGATACTCTGCCAATTCTCTCTCTGTGTGTGTGGAAAGCGTGTTGTTTGTGTGTGTGAGCCTCTATGTCTTTCTGGATTCTCTCTCCTTCTTTCCCACTCGCTCTCTTTCTCACATTCTGCGTCTGTGTGTGCCTGTGTGCATGTGTGTGTGTGTGTGTGTGTGTGTGTGTATGTGTGTTGGGACACATGTGTCCTGTGTGCAATAGGGCAATGCCTTGCATGATGGCCTCTCTTTTACTGAGCCTCTTCCTTCATCTCTATCTGGGTCCCATGGCTGGTCATTCATTCATTTTCCTGGTGGTTCTGTCTAGTGTTTGTGAAGGCTTAGGCAAGGTGGGTAGGGAGCTGCATCGGACCATCACAGGTTTCAGTCACCTCCACATGCTGAGCGGCCTCTTTCTTAGGACCAAGATGATCACTGTCCACCTGCAGGAGGGTTGACCACCGACCTCAAAGAAGATGGTTTTCAATTCTGTCACCTTTGCCCTCATTGAGAAATCTATTCACAGCTTGACACAGGGCAGGAACACGGCAACAAGAACGGTATGTGGCAAGCACCTCTCACTCCAATGCTGGATTTTCTGGCCAAGTCAACCGTTTGGCTTTCCACCAACCCAAATGCCCATGGAGGTGGCATTGTGCTGTGTTTGGCCTGTAATCTGCCCTAGGCTCCATTCTCCATCTTTTTCTATAGAAACTTCTTGGTCTGGCTCAGTGACTTCAAGGAAGAACACTCCTCAGTCCAGCAGGGGTAAACATCCTGGGGATGCATTTCATGTCAATTTCCACCTCCAAACCTGTTTCTGGATGACTGGGCAGGTGTGATTATCTTGGAGCTCTGGTCTTCCATTCCCGTGTGTGACAGGGATGCTCTCTCAGTCTCCATGCCTCACCTGATGGCTGCTTGGCTGCCTTTTGCCCTCTCCACAAGGTGGTGTTGCAATTCACTTGCCCTTCCTCTCATTCTTGAGGGCCATACGGTCCTCTACTCCTGGGAAAATAACCTTCAAACACTGAAATATTTTGAGGCATGGATGCCAGGGAGTGATCCAAAGGGATTGGATTTCTCTGGGTGCAGGAGCGGTATCCTCAGGAGTACTTGCCGGGTGGCAGGGTGGGGCACCAAGCCTTGGGGCCCATGGGATTTTTTTGAGCCCAGCAAGGGGCTTCCTACCTCTCTCCATTGTAATTCCATTCCCGCTTACCCTGCTGGGATCCTAAATGGTATCCTAGACAGAGTCAAGAGAGCCCATAGGGTACCCTGAAATTCCTTTTCCACTAGAGGCTGAAGCAGAAGACTGCTCGCTCATGGAGGCCCGGAGGACAAGAGTCCTATGGGTGTTACCCTGGCTTGGTCTCGTGTATGCCCCTTTCCTAGGCCTCCACAAACCCACTCTTTCACCACCAGCCTCTCCACTGCCACCTCTGTTGCAGCCATATCCTAAAGGGCTGCATCCTGACTTCTGGGAGCCAGGGGCGTGTCTATTTGGCCACGGCAGTGTGCATGCAAGAAGCACTAATCATTCCTTGGGTCATAGTGATATTCACCATTGCCATGGTGATGGGTTCCTGAGATGTCACAAAGGAGGAGCCCCCTGTGGTAGTGTGTCAGGAATGGTGCTCATGCCCCTCTTCACCAGTACATTCACAAGGTAGTCTCCACAAGAAAACTCAGGCAGAGTGAGAGCAGGGGGATCGGCACAGAATCCCAGTTTCAGGACTCTGCTAACAGTGTACAGGTAAGTCTCCCCAATTGTCATGTGCTGGTCATCTCACGGACACCTCTGCCTCTGTGCCCGTGGTCTGCTCTCTCACCCAAGCAACCTAGTGGTGGACAACAGATCCCTGCAGCTTCAGATGTTGCCCTGAGGTGAGTCATACTGTGCCACTGCTGTGTGTCCGTGTGTGCAAAAGGGGTGTAGTTTGTACGTGTGTGCCTGTAGGTTTCTCTGGTTTCTCACTATCACGTTTCCAGCTCTCTCTCTTTCTGACATGCGGCATCTGTGTGAGTGTTGGGACTTGTGTACCCTGGACACCAAAGGGCGATTTCTTGCTTGATGGCCTTTCTTTTGCTAAGCATCTCCCTGCTTCTCTGCCTGTGTGGCATTGCCTGTCACCAGCCTTTACTCTGGCACATCTAGCTTGAGTTTGTGAAGTCCTGGGCAAAGTGGGGAGGGAGCAGCGTCAGAACAGCATAGATTTCAGTCACCTCCCCATCTTGAGCAGCCTCTTTCTTAGGATCAAGATGATCACATCCCCCAGCCATGGTCAAAAGCCTCACCACAGCTCACTGTCCACCTGCAGGAGGGACACTCACTGACCTCAAGGAAGATTGTTCTCACTGCACCAGCCGTTGAACTACCTAAGAAATCTACCCACAGCTTGACACAGGGCCAGAACAGGGCACCAAGAACGTCATATGGCAAGAATCTCAGTCACTCCAACATGTGCTTTTCTGGCCAAGTCAACCATTTGGCACACCCACCAGATGCCAGGGGAGGTGGTATTTTGTTGTATTTGACCTGGACTCTGGCCAAGAGTATGTCCTTCCTCTTTCTATGTATAGGCTTCTTGGTCTGGCTCAGTGTCTTCAACAAAGAACACGCCCCAGTCGAGCAAAGGAAAACTTCGTAAGGATGCATTTCGTGTCTGTTTTCCCCTACAAACGTGTTTCTGGATGATTGTGCAGGTTCCATGATCATGGAGCTCTGGGATTCCATGACCGTGTGGGACAGGGGCACTCTCTAAGTCTTCATGTGCCACTGGATGGCTGCCTGGCTGGGCTTTGACCTCTTGAAAAGGAGATTTATCAATTCACCTGCCATTTGTCTCTCATTCTTCACAGCCGACCGACTCTTCTGTTTCTGGGAAACATACATTCCAGCACTGAAAATTTTGTCTGGCACTCTTTCTGTAGAATTTAAAAACAGATATTTCCCAGAAAGCCTCAGCATATAGGAAAACTCAGAAAGACTGGCGTTGAAACCCAGAGAAAAGAAATATTTTAAACTGCTTTACTATGTGTCATTTCCATCCAAAAAGTGAACTTAAGTTTTTATTCAGCAGTTTAGAAACACTCTTCATGTAGAATCTAGAAAGGGACATTTCAGACTGAATGGAAGCCTGTGGTAAAAAGACAAATATCTCACAATAAAAACTAAAAGGAAACTATTTGTGAAACTGCTTTGCAATGTGTGCATTCACATTCTAGAGTTTAACTGATGTTTGTATTTGGCAGCTTAGAAACACTCTTAGTGTATATTTAAAAAACCGATACTTTGAAGTAAACCCAGTCTGTGGGAAAAACTACAAAGATTATCTAGGGATGAAAGAGTAAAGCTATCTTAGAAACTGATTTGCTATGTGTTTTTTTCAACTAAGATATTTGAACATATGTTTTCATTCAATAGTTTAGAAACACCCTTCAAGTAGAAACAAGAAAGGGTCATTTCAGACTGAATGAATGCCTATTGGGAAAAGACAATATCTCACAATAAAAACTAAAAGGAAGCTCCTTGACAAACTACTTTGCAATATGTACATTCACCTTCCAAAATCTAACTGATGTTTGTATTCAGCAGCTTAGAAACCCTGTTTGTGTAGAAGCTAAAAACAGATATTTCCAATGAAACCTCGACGTATGGGAAAACCAGAAAGACTGGATTTCAAACACAGAGGAATGATACCTGTGAAACTGCTTTGCTGTGGGTTCGTTGAACTCAGAGAGTTGAACTTATTTCTTGATTCAGCAGTTAGGAAACACAATTCGTATAGAAACTAAAAAGGAACATTTAAGACTGAATGGCAACTATGTTGAAAAGGCAAATATCTCACCATAAAAACTAAAAGAAGCAATGTGTGAAACTGTATATCAAAGTGTGCATTCACCCTCCAGAGGTTAACTGATGTGTATGTTCAGCAGCTAGAAACCCTCTTCATGTGGAATCTAAAAACAGATATTTCCAATGAAATCCCAGCCTATGGGAAAAGTCAAAGGGACTGGCAGTAAATTCACAAAAAAAGAAATCTTCGAAATTGCATTGCTCCCTGTCCACTCAAAACAGATTGTTGAACCTATGTTGTGTTTCAACAGATTAGAAATACATTTGGTATAGTATCTAGAAAGAGAAATTTCAGACTAAATGGAGACCTATGGTGCAAAGACGAATATCTCACAATAAAAATGAAAAGGAAGCTATTTAAGAAACTGGTTTACTATGTGTCTATTCACCTTTTAGAGTTTAACTGATAGTTGTATTCAGCAGCTTGGAAACACTCTTTGTGTACAATCTAAAAACAGGTATTTCCAATGAAACCCAGGCCTGTGGGAAAAACCAGAAAGATTAACTTTGAAACAAAGAGGAAGGATATCTTTGAAACTGCTCTGCAGTGTGTTCATTCAACTCAGAGAGCTGAATCTATATTTTTACTCAATAGTTTAGGAACACACTTCGTGTAGAAACTAAAAAGGGACATTACAAACTGAATGGAGTCTTATGGTGAAAAGAAAAATATCTCACAATAAAAACTAAAAGGAATCTATTTGTGAAAATTCTTTGCAATGTGTGCACTGATTTTACAGAGTTTAACTGATGTTTGTAATCAGCAGCTTAGAAACACTATTTGTGTAGATTTTTTTATTATTAATATATATACTTTTTATTGCATTTTAGGTTTGGGGGTACATGTGAAGAACATGCAAGATTGTTACATAGGTACACACATGGCAGTGTGATTTGCTGACTTCCTCCCCATCACCTGTACCTGTTATTTCTCCCCATGCTATCCCTCCCTAACTCCCCACCCCCCGCTGTCCCTCCCCTTATTCCCCCCGACAGACCCCAGTGTGAGATGCTCCCCTCCCTGTGTCCATGTGTTCTCATTGTTCAACACCCGCCTATGAGTGAGAATATGCGGTGTTTGGTTTTCTGTTCCTGAGTCAGTTTGCTGAAAATGATGGTTTCCAGGTTCATCCATGTCCCTACAAAGGATGCAAACTCATCGTTTTTGATGGCTGCATAATATTCCATGGTGTATATGTGCCACATTTTCCCTGTCCAGTCTATCATTGATGGGCATTTGGGTTGGTTCCAGGTCTTTGCTATTGTAAACTGTGCTGCAATGAACATTTGTGTGCATGTGTCCTTATAGTAGAATGATTTATAATCCTTTGGATATATACCCAGTAATGGGATTGCTG
>PVKV010019826.1:0-41232 GCA_004027835.1 Alouatta palliata | reverse complement strand
CAAGCAATTCTCCTGCCTCAGCCTCCCGAGCAGCTGGGACTACAGGCATGTGCCACCATGCCCAGCTAATTTTTGTATTTTTAGTAGAGACGGGGTTTCACCATGTTGACCAGGATGGTCTCGATCTCTTGACCTCGTGATCCACCCGCCTCGGCCTCCCAAAGTGCTGGGATTACAGGCGTGAGCCACCGCGCCCGGCACAATATATTTTATTTACTCATTCAGTTCATACTCTGTCTCTCCCCATTTGAAAGTAAGTTCCGTGTAATCAAAGACTTGCGTCTTGTTTACAATGCTTTCTTCAGTGCCTAGAACAGCACCAGGCACATATTTTCAGAATGAATGAATAAATTTCAGAATCATACAGTGAAGGCCAGGACTTGTGGTGTGTAGTCACTCCACAGACATGAGATGTGCCACCCACCTAAAATTTGGTTTGTTTACTGACAGTGGGAATACCTCACATGCACCAGGAAGATATGAAAAAGCTTACTACTCACATCATGGGGCTTTCTGGGGATAGTAGGTCTGGCTCCCAAGCAGGTCCAAACATAGCCTCAGAGAGCAGAGAAACGATATGGAGTTCTAGTGTGGTTTGGGCATGGGGCTGGGATGAGGATTCCCATGCACCGGGTAGGGCTTGTACAGTTTGAACCTCCTGCTAGGGCCAAAGGAGGAAGCACCTGAACTTTCTTATCAGCTTGCCCAGATGTAGGGCAGAAGGGGCAGGCAGGGAGACGTGACAGCCAGACATCAGAAATGGACTCAGAATGTTCATTACAGGTCCCATAGCAAGTGTGCATTTCATATTCTTTGATACTACCTAGTGCCTAGCACATAAGATCTGCAAGGGATCTGATAACTCTGGGCAAACTGTCTTATTTTCCAGAAGATCCCTACAACTTAGGAAGAAGAAGAAGACTGAGCCCAGTCCCACTATGTCATTCTGTCTCTGTAGATCACAATTTGAGCTGACTCGATAGCTGGCTTCCCTATGGCAACACGTAGGGCTGCGGGGACTTAAAAACAATCTTGTACAAATTTTTAGACTCTGACTTTCAAGAACCCTTTTCTATAAAATTCTTATAATATCTACTATGCACTTTGTCAGAGTAAGGGATTCAATGGAAGAATGTTAATAATGTGTTGTCACATGACCATACTCTGTGAAGTCATTGCTAGGGTGAGAACGTGGTGGTCTCTAGTTAAAGATCATTTGGTGTAGGCACTTTTTTTTTTTTTTTTTTTTTTTTCTGTGATGGAGTCTCACTCTGTCACCCAGGCTAGAGTGCAGTGGTGCAATCTCAGCTCACTGCAAACTCCGCCTCCCAGGTTCAAGCAGTTCTCTGCCTCAGCCTCCCAAGTAGCTGGGATTACAGGTGCCTGCCACCACGCCTGGCTAATTTTTGTATTTTTAGTAGAGACATGGTTTCACCATCTTGGCTAAGCTTATCTTGTACTCCTGACCTTGTGATCCACCCACCTTGGCCTCCCAAAGTGCTGGGATTACAGGCGTGAGCCACTGTGCTCAGCCTGGTCTAGGAATATTTCAGAGAACACTTTTGAGTATAAAATAGATGGACTATAATTATTTCATTTTATATACAGTAACAGAAATGAGGACCATTGCTTTGTGTGGGTTTGATTTTTGCTTTTTATTATGAAAGTTTCAAATAAACAGAAAAGTAGAAAGACTAGCATAATGAGCATACCAACACTCCTTACATCAGTTTAACAATTGTTAATATGTTGCCTTCTTTAATTAGTCTATTTGTTTTTGTTTTTGAATTATTTTAAGTAAATTAAAGCTATAATTATATTTTATCCCCAAATATATCAGTTCGTATCTTAAAAAAATAAGAATATTGTCTTTTTTTTTTTTTAGATGTTCCATGGGACTTTACTTGAGTACATCGTTTACAGCTGCATTAAGATATCTCAAGGGCACCCTTCCTTTTCCTAATGACTAGCTGGCAGGGCTTAGACAAAACTGTATTCTACATATTGTGGGCAAACTAAATATAGACTGAAAGTCATGTATCAGAGTTTAAGAGATAATCAAGTAAGATTGGTTCATTTGAAAGCAAACCAGCTATTAAGAAATCTTTACTTGTTGGGTAAAATTTAGCAACCATGGGTCTAGAAAACTCCAAGTCGAGCCCTCTGGAAATCGGGACCTATCCCATGTAACTACTGCAAGTAAACATATCCCTGGAATGGATATAGGAGCCAGAAAGGGGATTTTAATTTGTTTAATTTTATAAGGGTTGAGGATGTAATGTAGATGGTGGAAGGGAGATTGGAGTGTACTTGACAATCTTTTTAAAAGACCTATGGGGGTTAGATTGGAGTGTACTTGACAATCTTTTTAAAAGACCTATGGGGGTTAGATTTAATTCCAATTGATTCTAAGGCATTTGGAGCCAAGTAGTGATTATATGAAGAAGGTTGGCAGGGAGTCATGTGGGGTGTAAAATAGTTTGCATTCTAGACTTCCTGACAAAGGCAATGTTTTCACATTTTCCTTCTCTGAGGTTTTGTGTTTCAGATGTCTGGCCCAATTGAAAAAAATTTTTTTTAATCATTTTCTTTAAAATTTAAGATGGACTTTTGAAGTGTTCCATTTTCAGCACCATTTCACTCACTAAGCAATGTCAGCAATTTGCATTATAGCCTCAGATGCACTACGCAGATTGTTTTATCAATTGAAATTCTTGTATCTCCAAGGTTTATATGGGTATCCAAGTAAGTTTTAAACCTGTAATCTTAACATTAACTTTGATATGCATTATGGCTATTGTAATCCTAAGAAGCATGCAAGGTAGGCAGTAGCCCCATTTTACAGATGAGTAAACTGAGGCTCAGAGAGACTAAGTAAATCATCTAAGAGAATAGAATTGCAGCTCATAAATGGTTTGTCTGTGATTCAAATCCAGTTCATGTAATATTCCTTCTATATTAAACTCTCTCAAATTAGCATTGTAAAAGAGGTACTATATTAACCTTTGTAGGTAGACACTAGCCTTACTTCAGAGAGGAGGAGGCTAATGCTCGAAGACTAAATAATTTGCTAAAGTCACAGAGAGAGCAAAGCTTAATGTCAAAGCCAGTATCTTCACCACTATCCCAGGGTACTTGCTGCGGTGCTAAAAATCAACTAGAACTTCTTCTAATGATAATGCCACAAAAGAATTCACTATTAATGCAGTTAGAAACATCATTTTAACTATAAAATAAAGACATGCCCTTCCTAACAAAGCTAACATTCACAGAAGCAATATCATTTTCATAAGACTCCCTGATTTTCTTCATGATCTCTTCCTCAGCTTTGGCACATGGCTCAACATTGCCTTTAACTGTAATGGTGCGTTCTGGATTATACAGCGTCAATTCCTGCAATGGAGATATCGTGATTTTAGTGTCTGCGTCTTGCTCAAATTTTTTAAGGTTTCTTCCTTCTTTACCAATAAGACGGCCAACAAAGTTGTTATGAGCTAAAATCTTCAAGGGGATCTGTTCTGTGAATTTTATATCTTGAGCTTCCTTATGCATAATCTCCAGAATAGACTTACAAGCTGCAGAGGTGCCTTCAGGGGTAGAGAGGATAGTAATCGACTTCTCAGCAGCCCCTGCATTCTCTTTACGGTGGACATCGATTTTAGACTGGGTCTGTTTGGTGATGTTCCGAATGGTGGCACCTTCCTTTCCTATGATGGCTCCAACAAACTGAGTGGGAACCAGCAGGCGCAGAGGCAAATCACATGGCTTCTGCTTGGACACGGATCCTGGAGACCCCTGCCTTGAGGAGCCCCTCTGCCCAAGCCCCCGGCGACCTCGGGGCTGCTGCAAGGGGTTTTGCTGGGCGGCCATTTCAACAGGGATATAGGCTACTTTCAAGGTGAAATTCTCTAACTGAAATCCATTCAGTTTGTCTAGTGCTTGTCTAGCTTGGTCCTTACTGGAATAGGTTACATTTACAACTGCAGTTTCGGAGTCAGTGTTCACTTGCTCACAGCTCTCCACTACTCCATACTGTACTAGTAAACTATCCAGCACCTCCCACTGTAAGTGAGGCGGGATATTTCGTATCTGAAGTTTCCGAATCCTTTGCCTTTTTGGGACCGAGTGATCAACTTCTATGGGTTTCCCGTGCAGTTCTATTTTACCTGAAAGCGCCTCGATGGCCTTTGAGGGCCCAGCTCTCATCTGGGCAGTCCACGAAAGCGTAGCCCGTCTTCACCAGGAAGGGTCCCGACACCGGGATCTTGGCGTCCTTGAAGATACTTTCTAGGTCCGAAGGGGCGGCGTTCTCGCTGAGGTTTCCGATATACAGTTTGTTCATTGTGAAGAGTGGCTGGTGGCTTTAATGACATTAGAAGTGTAACCCCAGCAAAGCAGCAGGCACGTTTCTACGGCTGGCAGGGACGGAAACGCTGTGAGGAGGTGTGGGGGAATGGGTGAGGGGGGCAGGGGGTGGGGGCAGGATAGGAGGGCGACGCGCCCCACCCTGTGCGCTCTTCTCGGGCCCCGGGCACCGCGCGAATGGGGGCGGCCCGGACAAGAATATTGTCTTATATGACCGTGTTGTCATGATCACACTGAATAAAAATAATGATTCCTTAATATCATTTAATATCAGTCCATACTCAAACTTTGTCAAGGCTTCAGTGGGATGTTGAGTCCAATTCTCCTTTGTGGATCTGAAACTCCTCATTCCCCAATTCACTGTGCAATTAATGATTTCTTCCCTCTTTATGGGAAACAGATGGGATTAGCAAATTGTGACTGTTGCTTATTTCCCAAAAGATAAATCAGGCACATCGTAATAAGGAGGAGAAAAGTGATATTTGCAAAATTCCTTGGACAAATTTCTATCTTGCAATTATGTGTATTTGCCTTTGATTATGTATTGGAGAAATTCTGAGCATTAAATCAGTCTCAAATGAGATAGTAAAGTTCTGATTGGATGTCACCATCTCCCATAATTTTCCTCAGAATGTATCATGAAAGGGCTCCAGCCTGGGCTACGAGGAAGATTCTGTCTCAATAAATAAAAATAAATAAATAAAAATTAAAGGCTCGAAAATAAAAGAAAGTAAGCATTGAGATAGTGGTTTCAAGTCACTGAGTCAACAAAGTCAAAGGATCACTCTAGTTTTTTCTTTATCTTCCAACCAGACAGCTTTATATATTTTATTTTTTTATTTTTATTTTTTTGAGACAGAGTCTTGCTCTGTCACTCAGGCTGGAGTGCAGTGGTTCACTGCAACCTCTGCCTCCCAGGTTCAAGCAATTCTCGTGCCTCAGCCTCCAGAGTAGCTGTGATTACAGGCGCACGCCACCACACCCGGCTAATTTTTGTATTTTTAGTAGAGACGGGGTTTCACCATGTTGGCCAGGCTGGTTTCAAACTTCTGACCTCAGGTGATCCATGGCCTCAGCCTCCCCAAATTCTGAGATTATAGGTATGAGCCACTGCGCACTGCCAGCTTTACATATTTTAGAGAATCAAATTCAGCCATAGCCCCAAAGAGGGAATGATGTCTCGTTATTGATGGGTCTTGAATAAGAGGGTGGAGAAATGGGCACACATGTGAAGGAGAGTTACGCACTTGTACACAAATTTGATCTACTTCTCTAAATTCCTCATTTTGCTTTGCATGGGAATTCTCTATCAGAGAAGTTGGAGAGGTTTAAAGATTTTGACTTTTCAGTTGAGATGATGCCAATTCTTTGTAATTTTGTTTTCCACTTTAGTTCTTTTTTGAAAATGATTTTTTCCTTTTTTTTTTTTTATTGTAGGCTTTGCACTTCTGGGAGGACACCCTTGTTTTCTTACCACACAAGATATTCATTTGGGTGTGAATGAAAGTCTCACAGACACGGCTCGGTTTGTAAATACTTTCTTCTCTCCAAAGCTGATTTCAGACTCTGATGTATAAATTTCAAAAAGAAAACATGCTTCTCTTTAAATAACGGTTTTCCCTCTAATTGTTCTGTTCTCCATTTTGCCTCTTTCCCTGATATTCTGAATACCTCTCCCTCATCCTATGGCCACTTGCCATGGGTTGAAATAATTTTTCTTGGCAATTTTTTGCAGAAGCTTCTGATTATAAAATTTTAAACTTACAGAACTTTTGAGATCATCAAGTATGACTTTTAGATTTAACAGTTGAGGAGGAAATGAAGGTCCAGGGAAACTGATGTTCAGTGACTCATAACTAGTCACTATCAGATTAGGTAATAATATTAATAACTATTAATAACATTTATTGAGCATTTATTATGTGCCAGGCATTTTTCTAACTTGTTTAATCCTTATAACAACCCAAACAGATTGTCATAAAGAAGTGAAACAATTAGGCACAGACTAGCTGCTGTAACACAAAATCTCAAATGTCAATATGTAACATAGTGCGGATGTTCCTGATTGGTAAGAGGGAAGAACGTTATTAATTTATGTGGGTTACTCAGGGACACTGGCTGAGAATGAGTCTGTCATCTTCAACATGTGACCTCTGAGGTCAGTTTGGGTGTTAACATCCAGCCAGGACCAAGGAGAACAGAGCATGGAGAAGGCGTGCTTGTTTCAGAGCCACCTTAGCAGGGATGCAATGCAAACACTTCCCCTTATATTCCATTAGGAAGTACTAGTAGCTCACTCCAATCTAGATGAAGGGAGAGATTGGGAAGATGGGGAAAGGCTCTTACCCACTATATTATAACGAAAGACTGAAGCATAGGCCTCCTGACTCCTCATGCAATGCTCTTACCACTACATCATGTCTGGCTAAAAAATCCAGAGCAAATGTCTTTGTTAACAAATGTCTTTGTTAAAAGTTTTGCCCTCAAAAGAGAAGACTATGATTCTTTTCCTGAAAATGATATGCCATAAAGTTATTTCTTGCAGATACCGTCTGCTTTTGATGGCAACCACCTTAGTATATACTAAAGAATTTACCTCATTTGACCTGCTGAAGAGATTTCAAATAACTCATCTTTAAACCTTTTAGTTATGTTATTTCAGATGGGACCATGAAAGTATTAAAGAAGTGTGATTAGCCTTTGGATTCTAGGAACAAAAGGAATAAATGAACATAATTATTTCTTCCAAATAAGCTGCCACTGACTAGGATTATATTTGTCTAATAATTCTGCTTCCACAAAAGTGAAATACACTCTATTCGAAAGCAAATATTACAAGCTGATCAAGGGATGAAGCCAGAGACACATCCAAGCAAAGTTTCAGTGGGAAGCCTCCATGTAGGACCAGGTGAAAGATGGCGAATGGGTCATATGTGAAGTACTGTTTGGAAGAGGGTTCAGTGCGAGGAACAGCTGAGCATCCAAAAAAGTTGACCAGTGCAGGTTGGCAGTCAGAAAGAGGTCAGGGTCCAGAAATCAGTGCAGTGGGAAGGATCCCAAGAGCAAGAGACAAATAGCCAAGCATGGGCTGAAAATCGAGGATGGTTATAAACGTGCTCTTTTCTGTGCTTGCTGTCCACACAATTCTCGCTGCAACTCCTTAGTTAGAGGAGCTCTACACAGATCCTGAGCAAAACAGTCTGCTTACAGTTTTTTTTGTTGTTGTTACGAGTTCCAAAATGATTGGGATATTTTGGGTTCATATAATTATTATAGTTTCATTGCTACATGAATACATGGGTCCATAAAATGGAGTCCATATAATTTATTTTGACCATTTTATCTTATCCAAAACACTGAAAATAATAGCTACTCCTTAAAGAGTGTCTGCTATGGACATCTTGTGGTATTATCTCTAAATCTTTTTAAAAATCTTGCAAAGTAAGTATTGTTGGCCTGGTTTTATAGATGAGGAAAGCATGGCTCAGAGAAGTTAATGGAGCTTAGAAGCTGACTAAGTCAAGATTTAAATCAAGCTGTCTTCATTTTTTTAAGGCCATGTTGTTTTGACTACCCCATAATGCTGCTTCTATTCAGCCCAGGAGAGGGGCAGTGAAACAAGTTATAGAAAACATTGACTTGCATATCAAGAGGTCCCCATGACAACCCAGAGGTTTGATGATTCACTAGGACTCACAGGACTGAGCTATAGTCATACTCAGTTATGATTTATTACATTGAAAAGTATACCAAGCACAATCAACAAAAAGAAAAGTCAGAAGCAGGAAAATGAAAGGAGTTTCTGCTTTGCGGAAAAGGTCAGAGATTAGGTACTGAACATATTGCATTAAAGGTTGAACCTCTGAGTGCAAATGTTCACAAGCCATTGGAGAGAAAGACCTTGAGTGAAGTTGAGAGCTGGAGAAATATAAGCTCAGTGGTAAAAATTAGCTCCACGGTCTCAGTGTGGGAGAATTGCAGAAGGCTGTGCCATGAGAACAGGGGCATTTAGGGTGGGGGAGGAGGAGATCCTCCGGTACAAGGTGAACAAGGATAGTACAGTATCAGAAGAGGCTGGGATGGGAAATGGGGGATGTCAGAAAAAGAAGTAGAGTAGCTATTGTAGAAATCTGACTTTCTTCTGTGTACCTCATTGCTGCTTAATCTGCCAAAGTATCTGACAAACAAGATATGCTGGGATTCAGAAATTCAATAAAGCTAAATTGAAGAAGACAAGAGAAATCCACTGCCTTCCACAGAAGCAACTGAATAGGAGACGCAAGGAAGCAAATCTTAATGACATCCACCTTGCTGATATGCACCTTATAACCCTTGGCAATCGCCTCCTTTTCTTTTTGTAGAAGTTTAACATTTTAAGGTGCAAAGGGACTGGAGGATGTTTAAATGACATTGCTGGCCCTTTCAAATCAAAAGAATAGTGCATACCTGACACTGATTGACGGTGTTGCTTCTCCATCTGCCCGTCCAGCTGCTTTGGGGGGCCTGGTCGAATAAAAAGTGCCTGCACATTGGTGAAAGAAGAGCCTGAGGGATAATATAGTGAATGCAGCAACAGAAAGGAAAAAAAAACAAAGAAAGAAAATCAGGCCAGTCTCACGAAAGCTGTTAAATGCAATTTCCAAAGTATCACTTATTTGTTCAAATGATTTAATTATTAATTTATTCAGAAATAGTTATTGAATGCCTCATTTTTCTTCCACTGATTCTATTCTTCCATTTATTCTAGCACTGAGAATAAAATGCTGATCAAGGCTGGGCGTGGTAGCTCACGCCTGTAATCCCAGCACTTTGGGAGGCCGATGGGGGTGGACCACCTGAGGTCAGGAGTTTGAGACCAGCCTGGCCAACATGACGAAACCCATCTCTATTAAAAATACAAAAATTATCCAGGCATGGTGGCAGATGCCTGTAATCTTAGCTATTTGCAAGGTCGAGGCAGGAGAATCACTTGAACCCGGGAAGCGGAGGTTGCAGTGAGCCGAGATTGCACCACTGCACTCCAGCCTGGGCGACAGAGCGGGACTCTGTCTCAAATAAGTAAGTAAACAAATAAAGAAATAAAATAAAATGCTGATCCAGTTAAACAAGATTCTTGTTGGAGTGGAAATTACATTCTGGAGCGAGGAGGCTTTTGCTAAACAAATAAATAAAGCATGAATAGAAGAGCAGGTTGTCGGTGGGGTGGGGACTGCCTTATAATGGGGTAGTCAGGGAAGGCCTCTCTGAGGAGGTGACAGTTAAGAGCTCAATAAAATGACAGAGCCAGGTATACAGTGCTGTGGGAAGAGTGTCACAGAAAGAACTGCTGATGCAGAAGCCTAAGGCAGCAACAAGCTGGATGTGTTCAGGAACAGAAGGAAAGCCAGTAATGTTGTAAAATCTTCAAAGAAACATATTTTAAACCTGATATATTTTTTTGATAAGCACCTTACAGATTGGTCCTCAGTCTCACCCACCAAAGAAAGGAAAGATAAAATCAGAACAAGGAATACAAATCCTAAATACATATTCAAAATAAAATGTATTGTACAGCAGATCTTTAGAACTTATTCATGGCTGGGTATGGCGGCTCATGCCTGTAATCCCATCACTTTGAGAGACCAAGGCAGACAGATCACCTGAGGTTAGCAGTTCGAGACCAGCCTAGTCAACATGATAAGAACCCATTTCTACTAAAAATACAAAAAACCAAAATTCCGCAGGCCTGTAATTCCAGCTACTCAGGAGGCTGAGGCAGGAGAGTCGCTTGAGTCCAGGAGGCGGAGGTTGCAGTGAGCCGAGATTGTGCCACTGCACTCCAGCCTGGGCAACAGAGAAAGACTCTGTCAAAAAAAGAAAAAAATAAGAACTTATTAATTCCTCTTCTATAACTGACATACCTGTTGAACAGCTATGCTCATTGCCCCCCACCCCCAACCCCTGGCAACCACCATTCTACTCTCTCCTTTTATGTATTTGACTATTTTAATGCCTGACGTAGGTAGAATCAAGCAATATTTGTCCTTCCGTGACTGGCTTATCTCACTTAGCATAGTGCTCTCCGCGTTCATTTATGATATTGCATATGCCGGGATTTCCTTCTTTGTAAGGCTGAATGCTATTTCATTGTAAACATATACCACATTTTCTTTATCCATTCATCTGTTGATGAATATTTAGGTTGTTTCCACATATTGGCTATTGTGAATAGTGCTGCAAGGAACACAATAATACGAATATCTCTTCCAGTTTCTGATTTCAATTACTTTGGCTAAATACTCAGAAGTGGGCTGAATCATATGATAATTCTATGTTTAATTTTTTTTATTTTATTATTTATTTATTTATTTATTTAAGATGGGGTTTCACCCTGATGGCCAGGCTGGTCTTCAACTCCTGACCTCAGGTGATCCACCCACCTCGGCCTCCCAAAGTGCTAGGATTACAGGCGTGAGCCACCGCGCCTGGCCTCTATGTTTAATTTTTAAAGGAACTTCCACACTGTTTTGCATAGTGGCGGCACCATTTTACATCACCACTAATGGCACATAAGGGTTCAAATTTTCCACATCCTTGTCAACACTTGTTATCTTTTGTTATTTTGATGATAGTCATCTTAACAGGTGTGAAGTGATATTGTACTGTGGTTTTAATTTGCATTTCCCTAATTATTGGTAATATTGAGCACATTTTCATATACCTCTTAGCCACTTGTATGTCTTTTTTGCAGAAATATCTATTCAAGTACTTTGCCCATTTTTTAAATTTCAACTTTTTTTGCTGTTAAATTGTAGGAGTTCCTTATATTTTGGACATTAACCCCTTATGAGATACAGGTTTGCAAATATTTTCTCCAATTCCGCAGGTTGCCTTTTCACTCTGTTGATTGTTTCTTTTGCTGTGAAGAAGCTTTTTAGATCTTATTTGAAGTATTCTTTCCACAATTCAAAAGTCTTACATTTAGAGTTAAGATTTTAAAAATAAGATCATAATAAACAAGTATCCCAAAGAAGATCTGACAATTAAGGACAGAAAAAATGTATTGTTCTTTTCTTCCTTGTTATGATAATAAAACCTATTCATTATACAGAATATTGTGGCTGAAATCTCGTTAGCTCAGTCTCAGTTGCAGTTTGTATAATCTGAAGGTGAGTGAAGGGTAGCACTGAGGTGGAGCTGTCCACTGATATTTTGGAGGAGTTGATGTGCTGGAGTCTCTAACACCACACCCAGGTTTGATGATTGATTAGAAGGACTCGCAGGGATCAGCATACAGTGATACTCATGGCTAAGATTTATCACAACAAAAGGAAACAAAGCAAAATCAGCCAAGAAAAAAGGTGCATGAAGTAAAGTCTAGGGGAGACTAGGCACAAGCTTTCAAAAGTCCCCTTCCAGTGGTGTCACACAGGATGTGCTTAATTTCCCCAGCAAGCCAGTTCCCAAGGCTTTTATTGGGCACTGGTTACAAAAATGCCCTCTGCCTAGCGTGATCCCAAATTTCAGACTCCCAGAAGGAAAGCAGTCTTGGGCACAGTGAACCACACTTACTAGTTCTGGGAATGGTGGGAACACTCCTAAAGTCCAAGTTCCCAGATGCTAGCCACGGGTCAGCCTTGTAAGCAGCCCTTTGAAGGACAGCCATCTCAGGGCTGCTATGTTAGCTCTTTTCTACACAACTGGGCTCTCATCTCTCTTCTGAATTTTGCTCAATTTCTTTCACCTAGATGTACTGTAACTGGTAAGGGAGTGTATCTTATATCCTTGGGAAGACAGCCTTAAGATTTGAGTTGTTTTCTTGCTTCAGTATGGAGCCCTGGAGGCCTAGGTTTCCCCTGGATAGAATCAGTCCTATTGCTCACTTCCCTTTATTCAAGAGTCTCTCTTAGGAACTCTTTCTCACCCCCTAACATATCACAAAACACAAAACATACACATAGATATTCGTTAAGTTTACTTCAGATGTGAGGATATGTTCAGGTTTTGTCAGTTACCTGGTGCTCTACTGGGGTTATGAACTGGATGTTCTTTTTTTTTTTTTTTTTTTTTTTTCTTGCTCTGGGCTTCTCCCTTTAGATGTGACACCAGAAGTGACACCTTTGCATGACTCAGATGACTGATTCTTTAGAAGTTTAAAATCATATGGAATTTAGCAACAGCAAGTGGAGCATTATCACTTTAGTTTCAAGGCTTTCTCTCTTCCATAATGACAGCCTTTCATGCCTCATGCTGTGAGTGTACCACTGAAAAGTGCATAATAGCTTCACAGTCATTTTCCTTCTAATATAGTACTTAGTAATACAGCTTCAGGAACCATGTGTATGAAAGGCTCCATATAAAACCAAATAATGTAACATTGCTCTACTCTAATTTCTTTCCCTATTGATGTAATTTACTTATGGTAGTGATTGCTAAAGTGTGTTCAGCTAATGTAAAACCAGAAGAAAAGAAAATGAGTGTAGACCACTGTATTAGTTTCCTAGGGCTGCCACAACAAGTTGTCACAAGCTTGGTGGCTTAGAACAATAGAAATTTATTTTCCCACAGTTCTGGAGGCTGGAAGTTCAAAATCAGTGTTTCGACAGGACCACAATTCCCTTTCTAGTGGCTCTCAGTAATCCTTGACATTCCTTGGCATCACCTCAAACTCTGCCTCCATCTTCCTCTGGGCTTCTCTGTGTATCTCTGTGTATCCTCTCCTTTTCTTGTAAGAATATCTGTCATTGAATTTAGGACCTGCCCTACTCCAGTATGACTTCATCCTAACTAATAACTTCTGCAAATATCCTATTTCTGAACAAGGTCACATTCTGAGTTTCTATGTAGACATGAATTTTGGGGAAACATCATTCAACCCACTACAACCACATATCCACATGACCCTATGGCAACGTTCCAATCATTGCTATTTTCAAATAATGAAAGTTATAAAGGGCTTTGTGGATGAGGCCCAATCCTCAAGATGAGTGCACCATTGTCATATTAAAAGGAATGTTTAAAAAAAAAAAGCTGGAATACTGTTATTTAGGTATTTATACCAATTATGTCCAGATCAAAAAATGTTATGTGTTTTTTTGGTAAAATATTTTAAAATATTGGTACCTAATGGGAAATATATACCTCACGAGGTAGTAATAAATCGGTACCTAATGGGAAATATGATACTTCCATGAATCTTTACAGAGAACACCAAGAACCCAGCAGGTATGAAAATTCTATATTCTTGGGAAAATAGTGACAAAAGCCAGTCTCTCAAGCATGAACAATGATATATTCTCTTAGAGGCAGTGTGCCATAGCCTCAAAGACAGAGGCTTC
The DNA here is from genome assembly GCA_004027835.1 of Alouatta palliata. Lineage (NCBI taxonomy): Eukaryota > Metazoa > Chordata > Mammalia > Primates > Atelidae > Alouatta > Alouatta palliata. Next base: position 27,550 of record PVKV010019826.1, on the reverse strand, counting down.
AAAGTAGAGTCAGCTTCAGTTAAATTCACAGCTCTACCACACACTAACCCTTACAGTTTGGGCCAGATGCTTCTGAGTCTCAGCTTCCTCAGTTGCAAAATGGGGATGCTAATACTTATCTTAATGCATTATACGAGGGTAAATGAGATGATGCTTGTAAAGGACAGGCACACAGATGAATTCCAAGTAATGTTGGTTGAATCAAGTTACTATCTAATCCAGTCTCAGGACAAGCACTGACTCAATTTTGGCTATCTCTGTGGTTTTCCTAAACAGCTTACACTGACCCCCTGAACTTACACTAGCACATTTTGAAGAAGTTATTCTAAATGCCATTATATCCCATTCATTTTTCTCTAAGGTCTCCAAACTTGGGATCTAACATTTAAATCAGAACAACCTGGCCATTGTAGATCCTTCATTAATAAATTGAATATGGTGATTTTATTCAACGTCTCTGGCTTCTACCAACACCAGCCCACTTGACAAGACCCTATCTAGGTTTGCTGAGGGTATTATCTATCTTATTTCCTCATCATTCTTATGCTGATATAAGTAAAATCATTATCTCAGTAGAGATGCCAGAGGGCTAGAATATTCTATTTCCTAGAGGGAGACTGAGAGAGTTTCGCTCAGAACCAACTTACGTCGGGGATAGAGATTAAGTCTGCTTACGTGTCCTCTTGGGCCTTGGCCTAATTTGGCAAAAAATAAAATCGGAAACATCCATTTTTAAGTGATTACAGGGTTCTCAAAGTTGTAATTATGCAAAACCATAACGTCCTTCCTCTATCTCCCAGTCAGCTGTTCAACTGGTAATAGTTGTCAGTGAAACGAACTGGAGTTTAGAGGGCATGCAGTCTGATCTGAACAAGGCAGGATGGAAACAAAAGAGAAGATGAATGGCAGGACCCTATGAGAATACAACATCTGTTTGCCTTCGGCTTTTGCGACAATTTCACCGTGTTCCAATACTTTAGAAACAACTGAACTCCTTCCAGGAGCACCAGGATTGCTGTGTGATTGTCCATCTCATCAGCATTCACATTTGCTCTTCAACATCCATGTTTGATCTGGCCCAGCACACTGCTTGTTTTTTGTTGTTGTTGCTTTTTAATATTATTCGTTCACCCAACCACACTAACTCTGCACCAGCTTTTCCTGGGGTCAGGAGGGCCTTTGTTTATTGTCTTTTTTGTTTCATTTTTGCTTTGTTTTGTTTCAGCCTTCAGGGTGTTTTAGTTAATTCCTAAACAAGTTTCAATCTTATACCAAAAGAAAAAATACCAAAGAACAATAGAAACTAAGGGTTGGAAAGGATTTATTTATAGTGACCATCCTTTTCATGCCTACCCCACCACCATCACTCTCTCAAAACGGTCATTGAGCCCTGCATAAAAGTACCTAGAATTAAGGCACTCTTTACATACTCAGCTATTTTATCTGATATTTATGTAGTCTGACTGTTCTGACCAAAAGTTTATACAATCTGACTGAGAATTCTCTTTGAAATTGAATTAGAATTGGTGTTACTTTGATTCTTCTCATTGTTCTTTTTTTTATTAGTATCTTTACAAACTCATTGGATGTTAACACATTTGAAGGTTTCAATTTTTATAATTGTTATTTTATTAATTCTCAAATTGTCCCATATTTGATCAATGTCGTCTTTGTTTAAGTTGGGTCATTTTGACCTAACTCCATTAGTTTTTGCTAACTCTCTTTCTTTGTGGTGTGACAAGATGTTCCAGGCTCATGCTGTAAATTTCTTTGTCAAGTCCAAGCATTAGCCATTGCTCTAAGAAGACTTGAGGAATTTTCAATTACTTTCAAAATCACATTTGGGAGAAATTTCCTTTCTTGAGTGATATTTTGTCTGATTATTAAAATAATATTCCTTTTGATAGAAAATATTAAAGAAGATAAAAATATAGAGCCACAGATATCACCATCATCCAGAAATAATTGACGTTAACATTATATCTCTTTTTTATTTTATTTCTTTTTTGTTTTTTTTCTATTTTTTCTTTCTCTTTTCTGTTCTTTTATTTTATTAACATTGTATCTCTCAAACCACCTTTCCATTTAAAGTTTCATGCCATGCCTTTCCTTTTTCTAAATAGTAGGAAAAGAGATGATGAAGGAAACTAGACATTTAAAATATTTAGACAAAATAATATATTTTAACTTGTTAATCATTTTTGAAAAATCCTAACATTGGCCATTAAACTTCCGGGGCAAACTGGTACATGTGTGAAACTTTAAATTTGAGTAATTTGGATTTTGCAAAAGCTTTTTTGCTATCATTGTTGGCTAATGCCAAAGGTTGCAGAGTTGTAAGAATGCACTGGGAGGCAAGCAGAACTGTATATATTAATAGAAAGGAAAAGAGGCCAAAATGAAAAGTCATTACAGAACCAGAGAATATTTTTGAACTTATCAACTTTTCATTTGTAGCAAGTATAATAAAGCTCTTACAATGTTTAAAGCTGGGGTTTTAGATTGATGGAGAGCTCTATAAATCCTAGATTACTGTTAATGTGCTTGTAGACCAGCTCTAGTTACAGGGTTGCCATTGTTTCTACTGAAAAGGTTTGTTTTTATTTTTTAAAGATCTTTTGTAGCCTGGAAGAATAAAAATGGTGATTTTGCCATGATTTATGACAATTTTAAGCATGAAGTAGATACCAATGTCATTAACGAAATAATACCAACTAATTTTCTTTTTTTTTTTTTGAGACGGAGTCTCACCCTGTCGCCCATGCTGGAGTGCAATGGCGCAATTCTTTGCAACCTCACTGCAACCTCAGCCTCCCAGGTTCAAACAATTCTCTTGCCACAGCCTCCCAAGTAGCTGGGATTACAGGCACCTGCTACCATGCCCACCTGATTTTTTTTATTGTATTTTTAGTAGAGATGGGGTTTCACCATGTTGGCCAAGCTGGTCTTGAACTCCTGACCTCGTGATCCACCCGCCTCGGCCTCTCAAAGTGCTGGAATTATAGGCATGAGCCACCGCGCTCGGCCAATAATATTAACTAATTTTCTAGTTAAGTGTCTTTAATATCTTTGCTTCCCCGAAGTGAATCCAATGTGAAAGCAACCTAGGAGCTGCTTCCTCTCAACCCCCATATCATTGGATTCCACTTTACCTGAAGCTCCTGTGGCTGAAAGAGGACTAAAGTGGCATTTTCTGGCAGGTTTTGTCATGCTCCCTTTTGCCCACAGATGCTTTAATGTCCAAGGGGCTTTTTGTGCCTATAGGGATATTCCACACTCTTTGTCCTTTGTTTACAGTCCAATTTCCTAACCTTATGAATTTATCAAACATTTAGTATTTTTTAAACCTAAAATAATAAAATTTCCTCAAAGCATGGCCACCAAATCAGCAGCAAAAACAACCCTTGGGAGCTTTTCAGAAATGCAAATTCTCAGGCCTCAACTGAGACCTCCTGAATCAGAAACATAGCTGGCTGTGTTTTACCAAGTCCTCCTGGTAATTCTGATGCATGTTCAAGTTTTCATTGCTTTAAATATTCACACACTACTTATACAACCAATAAATCAAATGTATATTAAGTGAACAAAACAAATATCCTCAACCATTTACAGATTGATTGCAAACTTAATGAAATGCTTTTACACATTTAACTTAATCACAAGCCTAACATTTCAGATTTCCCTGCTCTAAACATCTTACAAAGGAAAAAATACACGTAAAATACCATATTGATTACAGAGCCGATTATTGTTTTGACAACAAAACTGGGCACAAAGCTATTAACATTATAGATTGAATTTTGTTTTTTATTCTTAAATCTCCTTTTATTTTTACTTTTGTATGGTCCTGGCATTTAAACTTCTGTACATTGCTGGGTTGTTGTTGGGAATTCTATAAGAGACTTCTAATTTTTTTTTTTTTTTTGAGATGGCGTCTCGCTCTGTCACCAGGCTGGAGTGCAGTGGCACAATCTCAGCTCACTGCAACCTCCAGGTTCAAGTGATTCTCCTGCCTCAGCCTCCCAAGTAGCTGGGACTACAGGCATGTGCCACCATGCCCAGCTAATTTTCGTGTTTTTTAGTAGAGACGGGGTTTCCCCATGTTGGCCAGGATGGTCTCAATCTCTTGATCTTGTGATCCGCCCGCTTCGGCCTCGCAAAGTGCTAGGATTACAGGCATGAGCCATGGTGCCCGGCCCCATACAAGAGACTTCTTATACTTTCTCAGCATTTACGTAATTTTTCCAGACTGGAAAGAACAAACACATCACCTCAGGAAGTTAGGTATACAGGCTAGTGGATTACTGACCACTCAGTTTTGGTTGGTTAGTGGGAACTGGTTGCTAAATTCAAGGTGACTTAAACTCGAACTGCTGGCCACTAGACATATCTTTTTTATCACATACTTGTGCCTTTTGTCATGGAATCTATATTGGCTTCCCATTGCTGCTTTAACAAATTATCATGCACTTAGTGGCTTAAAACAATACAAATATATTATCTTACAGTTACGGAGGGCAGGAGTCTAAGATGAGTGTACAAGGCTGTGTTCCTTCTGGAGGCTCCAGAGGAGAATCCAATTCCTTGCCCTTTCCAGCTTTCAAAGGCTGCTTATATTCCTGGGCTTGTGGTCCCCTTTCTCCATCTTCAAACCCAGTGTCCTCATAGCTTCTTCTCTCATTTTTAACCTCCTGCCTCTCTCATATTCTCTAGTATTATATTGGGCCTATGCAGATAATCTCCCCATTTTGAGATCTTTAACTTATGAATATGAATCTGCAAAACTCCTTTTGTCAAGTAAAGCAATATATGCACTGGTTCTGTGGATTAGGACATGCACATCTTTGGGGACCATTATTTTATCTACCACATGACACTTTTTGTCAATATATTTCCCATTTTTACTGTGCATACAATATACACCATGTATTTTTAAAATAGGCTTTACAATATATAATTTTATTGCCTGGTTTACAATGAAATATATTGTTAACATTTTATTTTCTCCCATAACAGTTAAAATAATTGCATAGTTTGGAGAAAACATAATTTACTAAGCAATCTTGTTGGTGAAATTTAGGTATAATTTTTTTCCAAGGAGACTTCATTCTTTTTACAAGGCTGTTACAAAAAGGGGAGTCTTATATAACTTTCTACAGATGATGGAAACTTGCCCTTCAATTTAACCTCTTAACTTGCTTCCCTACATGCACCTCATCATCAATCAAGTAAATCATTTTCTCTTTTCTTGTCCATCTCTCCCATTTCCTTCCTCTTTTTTACCCCATCTCCCTGGCATACATGCAGACAGATTTCTATTACTCCAGCGCTCTCTGATCTTTCCCTCCATTGTCCCCCTTTAAAGAGGCTTTCTTTCATTTTAAAGAGACCGTTTTAATTGATTTTGATCAACTCTATTCAAAATTTTATCCTCAGTTTCACATTAGAATTAATCTGAAGATATAATTAATCTGAAGATATAATTCAATTGTTTAAAAGACCATATTAATAAGACTTTAGTAGAGTCACATGTATCAAGAAACATAGGAGTTGGGCACAATGTACATATGGCTGACTTTCTTTTGCAAAAGAAAAGTAGTTTCCGAGGGGAGGGCAGGACAGAGGTATGAAGTAATTGGTACCTTAAGGAAGTGTTAGGGACCATTCTGGAAATGTATTTATTATTTTAAGGCAATTAACAAATGATCTTCTTTCAGTTAGGACATTGGAGCAGCAGACTTTACTGGTCATAAAATTGCATATCTAAAATTGTTATTTCTCGAAATACCAGTTAACACTAACTTTGTGTGGAAAGGCACATGCCATCTAGCATAAAAGTGGTACATGCAGATGGTGGTATTCCAGAGTCCTGGGAGCCACGAGGTTCTCATCCATCACAAGGCCATCACAACCAGGTGGAAATGCCTGAGGAAAGCAATGGAGTTGGCCACACCAGCATTTATACATAGAAGGCTTCTTGGGCAGCCAGGTGTTACGGTCCACAGACCCACAGCTCTCTCTGCACACAACATGCTCACAATTCCATCCACAGGAGGAAGGACAGACACAAAAGCACCCCAGTGTGCAGGTTCCCCCATTTAGACAGCAGGTTCTTTTTCATTCCTTACTGTCCTATATCCCTGTGGATGGCACAAGCTGTGAGACAGAGGACAATTTACAGGCTCCTCCTGGGGCTGAGTGCTGTCCCCTCTGAAAGTCAAGTGTCCCTGAGATAGACGTGCAAGTAATGGTGGCCCAACCTGGCCAACTAATTCCAGTTCAAATGCTTTTGAAATGGCCATGATCAAAATTACACTCTGTCCTCTGAACATTTAGGCAGGCCAGAGGATGAGAAAGCAGCCATATTTTTATCTTTCATGTAGATTCTGATTCTTCAAGAAATTTAGAAGATTTAAGTTTTGTTTGTTTTTAATCTCTGGCAGTACATGACTCATTGTAATACTTTATAATATATTAACCTGGCCTGGTTTCAATATTTAAAAACATTCACCTTTCTTATTGGCATTGTGTTGTAATTAATTGGTTAAATCATCAAAAGATTTCATTTCCAGAGAAACAGAAAAGTAAATCTTAAAATTTAGACTTCTTAGCCAGGCTCGGTGGCTCATGCCTGTAATCCCAGGCTGAGGTGGGTGATCACCTGAGGTCAGGAGTTTGAGACCAGCCTGGCCAACATGGTGAAACCCCATCTCTACTAATAATAAAAAATTATCCAGGCGTGGTGGCACATGCCTGTAATCCCAGCTACTCGGTAGGCTGAGTCAGGAGAATTGCTTGAACTGGGAGGCGGAGGTTGCAGTGAGCCAAGAACGTGCCACTGCACTCCAGTCTGGGCAACAGAGCCAGCCTCCATCTCAAAAAAAAAAAAAAAAATTGGGGGACTCCATGTTTGGATCCCCTTCCATGAACTCTCTCGTGGAAGTGTCTTTCCCTCTCCTGGATTTCCCTCTGGGGTCTCCTTCCACACTCTTCGTGGAAGCTTTCTTTCTTCTTCTCCTTTTTCTCTTTCTCTACCTAAATAAATCCCTTTTCTGCAAAAAAAAAAAAAAAAAAATTTAGACTTACTTTTATGAACATTTAATTAAGTATTTTGGAATAAATGGTTATTATCGTTTTCCTCATTGGAAATTGCATATGCAACTGGTGCTAGCTAACCGCTGGACTCCTTTTCTAGTTCACTTTTATAAAAGACCACAAATGCTGAAGATGCCTGTTTATTCATGGTATAGTTTCTACTATTTCTAGGACAATTTGGCTTACAAATTATGTTAGTTCTTTGTGGCTTATGCAGACAAAAACAATGCGTATCTATACTGTATGAACAGAAATATACTTAACAAAACCCCACAAACATCTATCTATAGCTATAGTTATATATAAACACTTTCCTACTTATTTAAGTAAATGGATTTAAAATGTACATGATAATATTCATTCTTCTGTGATATTACTATTATAATTTTGCACATTTTATTTATATTAACTTTTTTCTTATGAGTATCATGGCCCTTTAGAAGCATAATTTATTTCATTTCACGACATTTATTACTACAAATGATCACAACTTGAAAAATGGGAGCTCCTTTGACTCTTTTTCCTTTCAGCAGTGCCCCTGCCATTAAAAAAAAATCACTCGTTTCCTGGCAACAACAAAATGTTACAGAGCTAGTCTGATATTATTCTGCCCAATGACATGAAATTGACTATCCTCTACCGGTTTCTGGTTCTTTTCTTTGTATAAAACAATATTAGAGACAAAAATCTGGTCACTAGGGATGTTTACAAGTGTCAAGTGGGGAAAGACTACAGCTACTGCCGCTGCCTTGGGACTTCTCTTGGTAGTGACTGAGTTTAAAGAAAATACTTCTTCTATAAGTGTATAAAATCTTGTTCTTTCCAGTATAGCTTATTATATTGTTATACTTTACTTTTCTTATTGTATGAGATTTCAGCAATTACTAAGAGTTTCTTCTGCATTGATTCACTGAGTCACCCAGCAGCACGGTAGCCCACTTTCCTCCCACCTCCTCTCTCATGCTCTGTTTTCTAGGGCAATGGTTCTCAGCCTAGTCTTCATATTGGATTAGCTTGGAGAGCTTTAAAAATGTTGATATGGGCCGGGCGTGGTGGCTCACGCCTGTAATCCAAGCACTTTGGAGGCCAAGGTGGGCGGATCACCTGAGGTTGGGAGTTCAAGACCAGCCTGACCAACATAGTGAAATCCCGTCTTTATTAAAAAAAAAATAATAAAAAATGTTGATATGGATCTCACTATCATAGCTTCTGATTTACTCTTCCAAAAAGCAAAATATGGCATCAGAATTTTGTAAAAGCTCCATAGGTGATACAAATGTGCAGCCTAAGTAAAGGACCTCTGTTCTAGAAAAGTGTTGCAACCTGAATAAAACCAACCAGGCACCCTCCCGTGAAATTACACCACAGAGGTTCCAGTGATACCAGCTTGACATTATAAACAGAAAAATTAAACGCACGCTTATTTTTTGGCTGCTTTGCTTCAGGAGTTTGGGGGATGGGGTCTTGTTAAAGAGAGGAAAACACCCCTGCCTTTTTTTCAATCTTCTTGAAAGACTCATGTGTATAGGTCGTTGACTTCTCCAATTGCTCTGCTAGCATTTCTGTCTTTCGGTCTCATCTTCCTCACTCTTTCCTAACCTTGCTCTAATTACTTCAAGGTTTTAAAGGGCCTTATTTTCTTCATCTTTGAGGTTAAGATAATGTCTGCATGTGACACACACTAAATCTAGCAAAATTCAACAACATGTTGTAAAGTTTGAGAAAACCATAACAGGTTGACAGCCAAGGGTCCTAGCTGCCTAAAATGGTTTGAGAGACTACATACAAGTCAAATCTGCTTTTCTGGCTATGAGATTCCAGAAGGTCAACTGCAATGTAAATCCAGACTTTTTTTTATCCTGTCTGTATACACGTTAGGGAATGCTACATGTTTAAAGAAGTCTGAAGTATGACCTCTAGGATTAAACACCCCTCTGCCCCCCTCTCTCTCTCTGCTTCTCTCTCTCTCTTTCTTGGGGTTTTAGGCATCATAAAATTAACCAATTCATCTGATATAGGGAATTAATAGCTGATTATAATTACAGACCTTATTTACATATCTACCTCTACCTAAGTTACTTTTCCATGATGGAAATCCTGCATTCTTATAGTATGAACAGAATGTCTGTTTTAGTAAAAGTATAAAGGCCTAGGACCTACTCTTTTTCTGTGTAATTTATTATTAGTTCTTCACTTAGTTACAAAACACACCCAAGTCTGGGAACCATTATCTTAGGGTATTAAATAAGTAAGGGTAGCTGCTTCTCTAATGAGAAGGGCCTTAACAGAAGGTGGTGAATTATTCTGTGCTCAGAGGAGTTGAGATACCTTTTTCCCTCAATTCCCTCCCTGCCAAGGATATTATAGACAGAGTCTTCTGTTTCTGTGGGCTGCCATCTCCAAAGCTTTGTCTACTCTTGATGTATTGTCTGGTTAGGATTTTAATGAAAGAATAGATGGTGCTTTCAAAAATATGGTGGCCTGAATTCCCTCTTTTTTAGGAGTCTTGAACTTTAATATGCAAATAAATCACCTGGAAACCTTGTTAAAATGCAGATTCTGCTTCAGTAAATCTGGGTGGGGCCTGAAATTCTGCAGATCTAATATGATCTCAGATGATGCTGATGTTGCTATCTGAGGAGCAAGGTGCTAGTTCTGGTTCTCAACTTTGGCAGCACATTACAACATAATAAGAAAATTTTTTAAAAATAATGATCCCTAGGTCCCACTCCTAGAGATTTTGAGTTTTCTGACTTAATTGATAGATAATATGGCCTGGGCATCAAGAGTTTAAAAAACTCTCCAAGTGGCCAGGTGCAGTGGCTCACGCCTGTAATCCCAGCACTTTGGGAGGCCGAGGTGGGCGGATCACCTGAAGTCAGGAGTTTGAGATCAGCCTGGCCAACATGGCGAAACCCCATCTCTACTAAAAATACAAAAATTAGCTGGATGTGGTGGCGCAAGCCTGTAATCCTACTTACTTGGGAGGCTGACGTAGGAGAATCACTTGAACCTGGGAGGAGGAGGTTGCAGAGAGCTGAGAATGCACCACTTCACTCCAGCCTGGGAGTCAGAGTGAGACTCTATCTCAAAAACAAACAAACACTCTTCAAGTGACTTTCATGTGCAACAAAATTTGACAACCCTTGTCTTAGTCCACCATTAAAGTTAACCAGTATCACCTGTTTTTTTTTTTTTTTTTTGTAAAACGGCTCTTTTATTCACTCCTCATGCTATCAAATACAGCGTGCTTACATAGTTCAAAGCAGTGGTTTAAAAATCTCGATCCCTTTTGACTAAGATCAAGTGTCAAAAAAAAAGAAAAAAAATCTCAATCCCTCACTGACCCTGGTGTGGAGAAGTTTCATCAAAGTGGTGGAATAAGAAAAATAAGGATAAGATTATATAGTGAATTTCATAAAGCTAAAATAATTCATTTCAAGGATTATTCTTTGAAATTGTCTTTCATACTTTTTTGGTGTTAAAAATATCCTTGTAAATTAAATTAAGGTAGTAACATATTATACCTGTTTATTTGCTTTTCTCATGCCTTTAATTTGCTAAATAAAGAGTTGTGAATCTTATGTTGATCTGCACATATTTTTGGAAATTTTACTGGTTCATGAAATTTGAAAATCAGAACCATGGGCATGATAAATTCATTAAAAATTAGAAAAAATCTGTAAGTCTAGAAAAATATTGTTATAGGAATACAGTTTTTAATCTTTGATCCTCTAATCCCTGGGGGCAAGCGGCTCCAGAGTTTATTGCTTTCTGTGTCAGTTCAGGTCCACTAAGAAGCAGATTCCAAGATGGAATTAGTCTTGCAAGAGATTTATTGAGGGAAACACTGAGAAACATAAAGAGAGAGGGAGCAGGAATGAGCCAAGAGGGTCTTCAGACAGGAAGGCGGGTCTGACCCTTGTGGAAGGAGAGGGGAAAGAACCAGGGGTGGGTAGGGAGAGCCTCAGCCAGTAGTACAGCTCTGAGGAAGTCTCAGCCAGGCGGATGGGGTACCGCAGAGCACAGACTGCCCATCAGAGAGGTGCCCTATCAGGCAGGAATGGCTCAGCGCTACTCTCCCCACTGTGTTCTGTCATCAGGTTGGAACAACCTGGGGTGGGTGGGCTTGGCAGGAATGCTGCAGGGGGTCCGAAGGTGTAGCAGCTAGAGTGTCAGCCAATGGCTCTCCTCACAGCAAGTTCTCTTCTGTAGGGTGATTTGTGTGTGCACTTTCACGGCTGCCACACTGGGACTTGCAATTCCATAGTGAAAATGTGTATTTTTCTGTTGGATGATGTAAAAGAAAATTAGCTATATGGCAGGTTATTAATGTTTCTCTGTATATCTTGCTTTTGGTCTTGTTCCTTTTAACCAATGGCCATTTATCAATTATAACTCATCATTATGTCTATTAAGCCCACAATTAATTTATCTCCATAAAAAATGTAAAATCGCTGGTCACTGGATAAGTTGTGGGAGGTACATCCGGCTTACGTAATGAATACATGTTTAATATTACTTTTTAAACCTGTAATGTTGGTAGGTTGTTTTCACGTAGTAAAAATTCTATTTATTAGCATTTCGTGTTACTATTTCTGTTCTTGTATTAAATAAGGCATTATCCAGCATAATTAACTTAGATTATCACTTTCTTGGTTTCCCACAGTGTATTGTCTAGCATGACAGACGCAGTACTGGCTCGAGTATATAAACAATCAGATTTGGACACCCTGGCTAAAGAAGCATCCATCCCAATTATCAATGGGCTGTCAGATTTGTACCATCCTATCCAGATCCTGGCCGATTACCTCACGCTCCAGGTTGGTTTATTTATTTGTCTTACAAAAGAGCAAAATCAACCAATAATTCCTGACTTGCTTTAAGTGAAACCATTTACTTAAATCATGGTATTGGTGTTTTATTTTCAAATATCAGCTTGACAAAAAATTATAGCTTATGTGTGCATTTTCTGAGGAAAAGGGGGCATTGTTAGAAACAGACTATAAGATCTTTCTGCACTGAACCCTATTCCCAAACCCTTTAGCCCCATCTCATCTTCTGTTCTGTTAATCCCTTTGATTTTCGGTGCATTATTTCACACAATGGATAAATAGAGAACACTGGAGCATACAGAATGGACAAGCCTTATGTGATTCTATAGACATCAGAGACTGTGGCTTGGGAGTGAAGACTGGTGGAGTGTGCTTTGAATATTCAAAATGGTCAGTTACTGAGTCACTCTGGAAGAGGGGGACATTTTCTATCATTTTAATAAACTGTTTAAAAGTAGGGTTGGCTGGGCACAGTGGCTCACGCCTGTAATCCCAGCACTTTGGGAGGCTGAGGTGGGTGGATCACAAGGTCAAGAGATCGAGACCATCCTGGCCAACATGGTGAAACCCCATCTCTACTAAAAATACAAAAAAAATTAGCTGGGCATGGTGGTGCGCACCTGTAGGCCCAGGTACTCGGGAGGCTGAGGCAGGAGAACTGCTTGAACCCAGGAGGCAGATGTTGCAGTAAGCCGAGATCGTGCCACTTCACTCCAGCCTGGCACCTGGCGACAGAGCGAGACTCTGTCTCAAAAAAAAAAGTAGGGTTAAGAATATGCAGAATTTATAGAATCAAGGCTCAAATTTAGCCATTCTAGTCCTTCCAAATTAGGAACTTGAATAACTTTGAAAGATTCCTCTTGTTTGGTTTGCCACAGCCAATCTACATGGTATTGCCCCTGGAAATCCTAACAGCCATGATTTCTATGTCTATGGATGATTCTCAGGAGACAAGGTAAACTGGATAGGCCCATCTTCTTCCACATTTGAATAAACTACACACATTTAAATGTGACCTTAAGTTCAAAATGAAACACTTTGGAAATGAGGATAAGATCCATGCAGAGAAGATGATATAATAATGTCAGATACCAAAGTGGCTGTCTGCAGGTGTGGCTTTACATATACACCAGATAATTTATGCTTCCACCTGGGGCTTTATCATTACCAGATTATAGATTCAGTGAGGGACAATGAGCTGTCCTATTCATCATAATGTCCCCTGTAGGACCTCGTGCAATGCCTTCATATAAGAGATACTTACAGTAGGAACTGAATGAATAAATAGCAGCTTGTTAAGAGCATGGAATCTAAATCAGAGGGATCTGGAATTAAATTCTAGCTTAGCTAACTAGTAGTTCTGTGGTCTCCAAATTGCTTAACCTTTTTCTTTTTTAATCTTTTTAAATATATAAAATATATGAAACCTACAGACACTTTAAGAAAACAAAACAAGCATCCATGTGTTCACACAGTTTTGTCAATTCTTAATTTGATGGATAATATATATAATTCTTTGCTGTTTTTCTTTATAATTCTTTGCTGTTTTTCAATAAAACATTGCAGATAGAGTTGAAGCCCAGCATGTAACTCTGCCTGATCGCATTTTCTTCCCCTCCACAAAGAAATTATTATCCTGACGTTAGTATATTTACAAACATCTATAGCCATTAACAACCAAAAGTATTATTATTATTTGAGACTAAGTCTCACTGTGTTACCCAGGCTGAGTGCAGTGGCATGATCTCGGCTCACTGCAATCTCTGCCTTCTGAGTTTAAGTGATTCTCATGCTTCAGCCTCCTGAGTAGCTGGGATTACAGGTGTGCACCATACCCAGCTAATTTTTGTATTTTTAGTAGAGACGGGGTTTCACCATGTTGACCAGGCTGGTCTTGAACCTCTGACCTCAGGTGATCTGCCCACCTCAGTCTCCCAAGGTGCTGGGATTATAGGCATGAGCCATAATACTAACAGTATTATTGAGCATATTTGTCAACTTCATATAATGGGAACATGGTCTGATCCACCATGCTGTACTATTCCACGTATCCCGTATTTCCCCTTTCTCATATCAAAGAATGTCAGCTCCATAAAAGCAGTGATTTTTGCCTCCTTTGTCCATTGTTATATTTCCAGGGCCAAGGACAGTGTCTCAGTGTTTGGACGTTGACGGTGCTCATTTGAATCCAATGAATGAATACAACTAAGATTCAGATTTGAAATGTATGAAACTCTTAGTCTCTGTACAAGTTCATATGATGTCTTGGTTTAAGATAGTAAGACATTTTGCCACTTTTTTGTGATTGTACATTCATAGTATTGAATTGCTCCATGTAATGCAAAAAAAATTGGGAATTCATTCCTTCTAACAAGGCACTAATATTGAGATTAAGACTATTTATTTTAAACTTAATAATTGCTACACATAAGCGAATTTACCCCTGCATTTCATCTCCTTTATCCCTTGCCTTTTAGGAACACTATGGCTCTCTGAAAGGTCTTACCCTCAGCTGGATTGGGGATGGGAACAATATCCTGCACTCCATCATGATGAGTGCAGCGAAATTCGGTATGCACCTTCAGGCAGCTACACCAAAGGTAGGGAAACATTTTGCCTCGAAACTAACCTCCCTTTTAAATCACTCTCAGATGCAATTACCCAGTGACAAAAAACTCTCTTCCATTTAAGTATAAGAGCACAGGTGAGGCCACAAAATTTAGGTTATGTTACCAGCTATGCTATTTAAATAGCTATCTAGCCTCTTGAGAGTCCAGTTTCCCATCTCTACAATAAGAGATAGCCTTGACCGATGCCTTTTATTCTATGAGTCGGTGTTAAAAGCATGCCTGAATACCCTGCTACAGGCCATTATGATGATTGGCATCGTCGTGCATTACCACCACAAACGCTAAAGCAAGCAATAAAATCCAGGCAGCATAGAATTCTGAACACACGGGCATGCCACTCATTTTTCTAATACTGCAATTTGATAGAAAAATGTGAATCCACAGTAAGATCACAGTGATGGCATCTACACCAGCTTAGTATTTCAAAACTCAACTCTGGGGGCCTTTTGGCCTTTAAAATCTGAGCCCCATGTGGGAATGAAAATGACCCCTGCATACTTCCTACCTTGCTGCTATCTCTTACAGCATGTATGGAATGCATGACTTCTTTCATAGGCCCAATGTAACCCTTTTGATACACAAGAAACTGGTAATAATTGTTGCCTCTGAGGAGGAGAACTGGGAAGTTTGAGGCTAGGGGTAGGAGGGAGACTTTATTTCACTGTACAGTCATATGTGGCTTCATAGCAGGGATACGTTCTGAGAAATGGGTCCTTTGGTGACTTTGTTGTTGTGGGAACATCACACAGTGTACTTACACAAACCTAGATGGTATATATTTTTATTTATATATATTATTTCATATGGAAAAATAAATGTTCCAGCACCATTACTAAATATCAATCTTAGGCCAGGTTTCCCACAAGCACACCGCCATGGGGATTTGTGTACAGGTGATTTATTAAGGGAGTACTCCCAAGGGAGATCCCTAGGGGATTAGGGGGCACAGGACAGGGAAAAGGAAGCATCTAAGCAAGGATGCCATTTACAGTGACCAACCATCCTGGTTTGCCCAAGATCAAGAGATTTCTGGGGATGTGGGGTTTTGGGTGCTAAAATTGAGAGTCCGGCAAACCAAGGTGATTTGGTCACCCTAATCGCGTGTCATGCACAGTCCCACAGAAAGTAGCTTCAGCCTGATATCACAGGTAAGTTTTGGAGCATAAGCTATGCCCTAAAGTTATCCCAGCATTGGTCAAGGGCAGCAGAAGAGGTAGAGTGGTAAATCAATGGCACTTTTGATGGGAAAAGCAGCCTGGTAGCCAGAGAGCTGTCTCCTGAAGACGAACTGCAAGCACTAGGTGTTAAAAACGCTGAAACTGGGGAAGGTAGCAAAAGCTATGAAAAGGGATCCCCCAGGGGCCTCTGGGTAGAGCACCAGCATCATCTGCTGCATCCGGTCCAAACAAAATAAAACACCACAAAATGCTTTCACCAGGTGTTTTTACCAAACCAGTGTGGGTCAGTCCATCTTGCTGTCTTGGATTCTTAGGGCTGCCATAACAAGTTACTATAAACGCGTGGCTTAAAACAGTAGAAATTTACTCTTTCACAGTCTTGGAGACTAGAAGGTTGAAATCAAGGTGTTGACAGGGCCACACTTTTCTCCGAAGCCTCTCAGGGAGGATCCTTTTTTGCCTCTTCCTACTTCTGGTAGCCCCAGGCGTTCCTTGGCTTGTGGGTACATCTTTCTAATCTCTGCTTCCATCACATTCCCTCTGTGTCTGTGTCTCTCTGTACAAATCCCCCTCTTCTTATAGGGACACCAGCCATATTAAATTTAGGCCCACCCTAATCCAGTATGAACTCATTTTAACTAATTACATCTGGAAAGACTCCATTTCCAAATAAGCTCACATTCTGAGGTTCTGGGTGGTCATGAATTTTGAAGAACATTACTCAACCAAGTACACCTGCCATAGAAGAAATGTACTGCATGCAGTGGAAGCCATACTAGTATAGTAAATTTGGGGGACTCAGAGAGATGACAGATAATTCTCTTTTATTCAGTGTAAACTCAAATAAGGGTCAGATCTGATATGTGCTTACGGTGGTGTCTTTTATTCACTTTACGGGAAGGGTAAGTACACTCTCCATACAAAGCTAGTTTGAAGAAAGGCTCTATATTAATGCAAACTCTCATTGCATTTGGTTCCCACAGATAAAACATACATTAACAATAATTGTTCCCTGCTATAAAGTTCTTTTGGAAGGCTTTATTCTGTTGAAGAAATATATAGTTTAAACATTTTGTTGCATGCCAAAGATGTTTTATTAACATCAAAGGAAAAAATTCTAATATTACACAGTAATTGCAGTATTGTTCTTATGCAGAAACTTATTTAAATGATAAAGACTACTAAAGAGTACGAGTACTAAAACCCGGCTAAATCTTGGTGGGAGTAAGAGTTTTGAAAAGCTGGCCGGGCGTGGTGGCTCACGCCTGTAATCCAAGCACTTTGGAGGCCAAGGCAGGTGGATCACCTGAGGTTGGGAGTTCAAGACCAGGCTGATTAACACGGTGAAACCCTGTCTTTTTTATTAAAAAAAAAAAAAAAAAAAAAAAGAGTTTTGAAAAGTCTTCTGAAAAGTCTGACAGTGCAAAAGTCGTTCCATCAATTTGTAAGTCTTCAGTTGTTAGTAGACCTGTTTCCTTTAAAGATAAAGCTAGGGGATTTATTGTAAATTTTAGAAACACTGAGAAGTTTCCAAGGCCATGATTAATCTATTTCCCCATTCTTTAACCAAGAATAACTTACATGTTCAAGTAAAAATAATTTTGTCCATGATTGTAAAATTGCTCCATAAACTATCAATAGTAATGATTTTAACATTGTTCTAAGTGAATACTTAGACTGAACTGGGTGTGTTAATCACCTTCTTTGTCTGGTTTTAAAATTTATGTAAAGTCTAGTGAGTGATTTAGTATTGAAAGCTGAGATGTGAGTAACGAATTCCTCTCTATATTCTAAGTCATGGCTCAGTGCGTTCAAGGTTGGGTGATTTTCTAATTTCCAAACCTCTCTCTTGGTTCTCTAAGTACTTATTGATTTCTTTTCTAAGAATTATTATGCATAGAGAGTATAAAACTTACTCTCCAAAGGGAAGGCTAAATTTTCAGGGTAGGAGGCACTTGGGGTGATATCCAAGTCTCTTCATTTATGTTTACCAGTATGGCTATTTACAACATTAGTTGCTAAATTAGCTACCCTTCATTAATTACTTTCCCCAAATCTGTATAAACAAGGCTCCAGAATTTATGGCTATATGAGGGTGGTAAAGCTGCTAAAATGTCTGCAGGCATCTTCATTGACATCGGAGTAGTTTCTTCGTTCAAGAATGTTTTAATAGAAGAAGAAACTATGGTAGACAATCATGTGCAAATAAACACAATTTCAAAAATAAACCTAGACATGCCTGTCACAGGGTGGGTTTCTTGGGAAGCAGACTCAGAGTTTAGCTAGTGTGCAGGACAGGCAGGATGCTTATTAGCATGTGCCCTTGAAATCAACAACTGTGGAAAGGAAGGGAAGGAAGCAGGAATAAGAAGAGGGAGAAGCTGAGCTACGATGCAGGCCCAACAATAGCCTTGGCTGATCTTATGGGAAGTTCTGGATCTGCGATGTCCATTCAGCTGTCTGGAGTTGGGCAGAGGGGGTCAGGTTTTCATACCCTCCTGTCAATCAGCCATTGAATATGGGTTGCCCTGGAAGGGTGTGTGACCTTGCGTGAAGCTGATCTCTGCAGCTGAGGCAGTGCTCAAAGGGGATGACAGCTGAAGGCCATCTTGTGGCAGCACTCCCAGCAGCTGGGGGAATAAGTCCTTTATTCATGATTATTCATGGAGGGGTATCTGGGGAGCATACCACAGCGTTCACCACAATGCCTCAGTGAAAAGTGATAAAAATCAACTCATAATCAATGCTAAGAATTTCAGAAAATGAGAAGGATGGAGGAAGGTGAGGATAATTACAGTGTTTGAACTGACAAGACTTCCATATGGAGGGTCTTGGAGGAGAGGCTGGGCTAGAGTTTTTAGGAGCTGACACATTGTGATGAAGACGCCCAGGAGGGGACAAGAAAGGAGGTGTTCAAGGGTGAAAGGCTGTGATGGCAGAAAAGGGCAAGATGCCTACAGGGACGACAATAAGATTGGTTTTTCCACAGTAAGATGTTGAGAAGAATTAAAAGAGACAGAAGCAGGGGATGGAAGTGGGGAGCCTTGATGCTCTTAATCAGCTTTGACTTAAGAAACAAGTAGTAAACATCAGAGTCTTCAGAAAAAAAAAAGTTCTTGCTGCTGTGTACAGAATAGGTTGGAGAGTGAGGGTAGAGACAGGGGGGCTGCCTGTGGGGGCCTCGGATAGCTTGGCAAAGCTTTAGCTGTTCCCATGATGTCCCCTCACCCAGAGTAGGGACTAGGCTGAGCAAGCAAGGAACCTAGGGTGCAAAATTTGTGCATGGATGACCCTGAGAATGCGTGTTTCTTTAATTTTTTCTAGTCTCTCCTTAAATGTTTTGCCCTAGGCACCTAGCTTGCCTCTACAGAGTCTGACCCTGCCCTCACCAAACCATCCCGAACAAATATATAATCTTAGCAAAAATAATGTATTTGTTCTGTCAATGTCTTTCAAAGCAAGCACCTTGCACTCAAAACGCTTGCTGGGGAATGCAAAAGAAGGAGATGTGTGTGGTAGGGAAGAGGGAGTTGTTAGTATTTAGCTAGGATGGTCAGGGAAGGTTTTTCTGAGGAGGAGACGTTTCAACTGAGACCTAAAAAAGTTATCCACATGGAGTGGGTGGAAGAAAGAATTTCATACAAAAAAGGATAGCATGTGCAAAGACAGGCAAACATACATTCGTTTGTACAATTATGAATATAATCCTCTTAATCCATTATGGAAACCAGAAGAGGTGCTTCCAAGAGTTAGAAAGCACCATGCCTTATGTTTGCCTTTATGACTAAAGAAGTCAGAGATAATAAAAGAAAGATGGCGTAATTGGTTGTCTTTTTAAATTCCAAAAGGCACTATTAAGTTTCGGAATTCTAGATGTCAAAATCATATTCTACTGAACATGATGGGACCACATCTTGAAAAAGGGAAGGAGAGGACATATTGAAAAGAAAATAATGCATATGTAAGAAAACATGTATAATAAAATTACCTAAATAACAGTTAAATTCTTCCTGTAGGGTTATGAGCCGGATCCTAGTGTAACCAAGTTGGCAGAGCAGTATGCCAAAGAGGTATGCTCTTTACATGTAAAACTATTACTGCCTTTTACTGTCCCATGAAGTTATTTAACCAGTGTGCTTATGTATGCTAGAACGGTACCAAGCTGTTGCTGACGAATGATCCATTGGAAGCGGCGCAAGGAGGCAATGTATTAATTACAGACACTTGGATAAGCATGGGACAAGAAGAGGAGAAGAAAAAGCGGCTCCAGGCTTTCCAAGGTTACCAGGTTACAATGAAGGTACAAATTGAGGCCTCTCTGAAGGTTGATTAATTCCATTCATAAAGGCCAGAACCATCTAATCACTCATTCACTTTAGGGGGAGCAGACTGTCCTTTCAGTCCCCATAAAAGGACTCACTGACTGTATCCCCCAGGGACTTCTCTCCTTCCAAAGATCAGCCGTGTCCTTTGGAAAGACATTTTTTGTACTGGATGAAGGAATTTGAAACTCAGTCAGAAGAGAAGAGCAGGCTTTTCCCTCTCACAAGAATCGAGGCATTGCAGTGTTTTACTCTTTGTGTGTTTGGAGAAATTAGGTTACTTCTGATGCATGCAGTTTGTTCTGATTTCTCCCCTAAGAAAAGCCCCATAACTATGCTCCTCAGGCTGGTCCTTGCCTCTATTTTCCAAGGATATCTAAATCCAGTTTAGTTTTGCTAACACCCTCCAGGGCATTCCCAGGGGACTCATTCATTTGGCTGCCTTCCAGTAAGATCTGGAGCAGTGCTTCTCAGTCTTGAGCAGGTATTAGAATCACGGGAGGAGTTGTTAATACACAGCTGGCTGGGTCCCATCCCCAGGGTTTCTGATTCAGTAGGTCAAGGTGAGACCTGAGAATTTGCATTTCTGCCAAGTTCCCAGGTGATGCAATGCTGCTGCCTCCAGGGCCACACTTTGAGAAGCAGTGTTCTGGAGGAATACCCTAAAAGCCAGGTGCACACTAGCGTTTTGTCAGCAAAGCAACAAATCCGCTTTGGTAGAGAAAGGTATTAAGCAAGTACAATTAATATTTTATTGATAAAGTAATACAAATTCTTTATTGTTACATATAAAATAGAATAGAAGTTTGAAAAATAAAAAGTAAAAATGTCTTTCCTCCATTCCTTTAACAGTGACTATTCCTTGAGGTAGCCATTGTTTAACAATACGATGTGTCTCTTTGCAGATCTTTTCTGTGCATTTACATATATATGCCTCAGTACATCCAACTATTGATTTTTCATAAATGGTATTTTAGACATTATTTATTTATTGTTATTTATTTATTATTTATTTTTATTCTTTCTTTTTCCACTTAAAAAATCTTAGATTTTCTTGTCCATTCATTTAGATATTTTTTATTCTTTTTAGTTGCTGCATAGAATTCTAAAGGATAACTGGGACCATAATTTACTTAAAATGTTTCCAATTGATACATTAGGCTATTTCTGAGAATAATGATTACAAAAATGCTGCATGAACTTGCTTATCCATATTTCTTTGTGCAAATATTACTGGAGAATAAGACCTTGAGAAGAATTATTTTTGGGTGAAGTGGTATATACTTTGTAAAATATGAGAGTACTGCTAAGTTGCTCACCAAAAAAGATTAAAAATGTATACCCCTGCAGCTGTATATTACAGTTATTTTTTCATATGCTTGCCATTTTTAGTTTTTATCTACATTTTTAATTTTTCTAAATCTGGAGGAAAATGGTATCTCTTTTTTAAAAATGTGCAATTCCTTGATTACTAATGAAGTTAAGCATCTTTTAATTTTTATTGGCCATTGCCCTTTTTTCTTTAAATTGCTGCTGTATCTTTTGCCCATTTTCTGTTTTTTGCCTTTTCTATTATTGGTTATAGGAGCTCTTTATATGTTATGGCTAATTCCTTATACATGTGGCATATATTTTCATGGAGACATTTTAAATTACACGAATCACTTCATACACTTGCTTGGCCAATCTTACATGTGTTTCTGATGATGGGAGTGTGGGCTTGAAGAACAGTCATTTTACTTTTGTATGGCATGTGTAAATGTTATTTTTTCTCATGTAATTTTGCTGGTATTTTAGAAACTCAAAATGTTCTGAACCTATAGCTAGGGTGGGAGGTAAAACAGAATTTTAGTACAAAGGCAGTAATTTTGAGTTAAGAAAGTATGAAGGAATGTAGTTTTGCATTTGTATGTGAACAACAGAAATATGTAGGGAAATATAACTTTCAGGAATTAACTGTTGGAGAAAATTAAAACTGCTAGTACATTTGCATTAAGAATGAAAAATCTAATGCCTAGTGCTTATAATCCTATTTAATTCACTCCTACCTCAGTGCTTTTATCTAAATTGTTTTAACTAGTGATGGAGTATGCTTCAAGTGCTAAAGATAATAATTTGAAGATACGCTCAAAAAATAATATTATCACAGCAAAGCAACTTTTTAAATATAGTGGACTATAATTGGTGACTTTTGCTATCAGCCACATATTACATTAGTAGAGTTAGTTACTGAAATGGCCACTGTTCCACTAAACAGAATACCAGAAAACTGAGTTAATGATTTAACTTAAAGTGATACTCTCTTAAATGAAAAAAAAAAAAAAAAAAAAAAGACTTACTGGGTGAGGTGGCTCATGCCTGTAATCCCAGCACTTTGGGAGGCCGAGGTGGGCAGATCACTTGAGGTCAGGAGTTTGAGACCAGCCTGGCCAATATGGTGAAATACCGTCTCTACTAAAAATACAAAAATTAACTGGCCGTGGTGGTGCATGCCTGTAGTCCTGGCTACTCAGGAGGCTGAGGCAGGAGAATCGCTTGAGCTTGAGAGGCAGAGGTTGCAGTGAGCCAAGATTTTGCCACTGCACTCTACCCTGGGCCACAGAGCAAGACTCCTTCTCAAAAAAAAAAAAAAAAAGACTCTAAAATTCCATAAGTTGAAAGTATCATGTACATTTCCCATGGGTATCTTGAGATAAAGCTGTCACTTTGCTCCTTTGTTTCTCCCTTTGCATTGATCTCTGACTGCAGGCCACGTACGTTTTTAAATACTGAAGAAAACAAATATGACTGCCACACAGTCAAAATGTGGTCTTATCCCCATTTCTTTAGACTGCTAAAATTGCTGCCTCTGACTGGACATTTTTACACTGCTTGCCCAGAAAGCCAGAAGAAGTGGACGATGAAGTCTTTTATTCTCCACAATCACTCGTGTTCCCAGAGGCAGAAAACAGAAAGTGGACAATCATGGTAAGCAAGAAACAAGGAATGGAGGATAAGAAGGAGTTCTTTGTGTGGTTCCAACTTGGTCATTCATGCCTTTGGGGAAATAATAAGCAACTGAGATTCTCCAACTACATTACTTGCTCATGTAACATCTACTTTCTTCCAGGAACTTTATAATACATCATTAGTGCTTATTAGCATTTATAACGTTTTTGCATGCAGTGAGATTAATCTCCTTTCAAATAAATCTATTTTAACCAAAATTCTTACCACACTTGATCAGCCTGAGCACCAGCCACCACTGTTTGCCAACCGTTATCAGTTGTATAATTCTTATTTTGGAATCTCTTTGTTCATGTTTAGAGAAGCCCCTAATTCAGTTTCTGTACAAAATGGGCATTCAAAACATCTTACTTTTTTCCTTCTCTTTTTCCTCATTCCATTCCTTAGTTTATGACTAGACTAGATATTTGTTTTAGTTCTTTGAGTTTGGCCATAGAGATACATATGTATTTAGGTATAGAACATTTTCAAATTTCATGGGAAAAGTTATCTTAAAAATTAATAGTCCCTTTCAGATAAAGCCACTAGTTTCATCTTCATCACTGTCATTCTAGGAAATATTAACCATATGTCTATTTTACAATATCCCAAATGTCACCTGCTCTGGAAAATAGTACTGACATTTCTAACTTAGCTCCACCATTTTTTAGCTTTTAATGACTTAACTGGTCTCAATTACTGTATCAGCCAGGGTCTTACTTGCAAATGAGAGTCCATTCTAGGTAGATAATGGAAAGTAATGTATTAAAAGACATTGAGAGGCTCCCAGAATCTTTGGGGAAAGGAAGTGCAGTGAGTAATTCTTGGACACCACATAGCCAGGGACAACACAGGCAGAAAAATTGCCCAATGACACTGTGGTTCTTTTGTAGCCAGAACACCACTGACAAGCCTGGTACCTTGAAACTAGATGTCAGATACTCCATTATAGCGACCACAGCTGAAATAGATTTCTCTACCTGCATATATAGCAGAAGATCCAATCTCTCCAAAGACGGCTTCCACTGCATGTTGTTCACTTCTGCATCCAAGTCTGGAGTAGGTGCAGCTGAGTGGCATGCCTGTACTCTAGCTGCAAGGGAGTTTGGGAAATATAGTTTTTAGCTTTCAGCCTCTGGAGTAGAGAAAAGCAAGCTGGAAAGGATTAGCTGCTAATTATTTATCTAATCTATAAATTGGAATAGGGTTATTTTGAACATTAAAATAATATGTGTAAAGCTTTTAGTATAGTACATAACACATGGCAAATATTATTATAATTATTACATTCATTATTTTCAACTTCATGATTGATCTGATACAGACCCTATAAAACAAGTGGGTGTTCAACCTCATCTATGGCTGCTTGCAAGCCAACCATGACTCCCTCTTCAATAGAAGGTTGTATGTTAGGCCTAAATTTGTCATATCTAATAACAGGGATGATTTTTTTCACCTCATCTTTCCAGCTTGCCACCTCAGGACACTAACTTTGGCCAAAATGTTAATTGCCTTGTTATCTAGACCAGTACTTTTGAAGCCTTAATGTGCACTTAAGGTGCAGATTTTAATTCTGTAGGTCTAAGATCAGGCTTGAGATTTGGCACATTTATTTATTTATTTATTTTTGAGATGGAGTCTCTCCCTGTTGCCCAGGCTGGAGTGCAGTGGCGCAGTCGCAGCTCACTGCAATCTCTGCCTCCCGGTTCAAGCAATTCTTCTGCCTCAGCCTCACAAGTAGCTGGGATTACAGGCAGATGACACCATGCTCAGGTAATTTTTGTATTTTTAGTAGAGATGGGGTTTCCCCATGTTGGTCAGGCTGGTCTCGAACTCCTGACCTCAAATGATCCACCCACCTCAGCCTCGCAAGTGCTGGGATTATAGGCATGAGCCACCGTGCCAGGCTGGCACTTCTAATAAGGATCCAGTTAATGCAGGTGCCACCGTCTTGCAGACCGCATTTTGCGTAGCAAAGATCTAGATGACAAAGAAGAAAATGTGAGCTCTCCAACCACATACTTCAGAAAGAGACACAGCAAAACATTTTCCTTGAGCTCTGTTTTTCATCAGAAGACAATTGAAGTTACAAAGATAAATCAAGTAAATCCATTAAAGTAGGTCCTTTGTAGAAATTCAGTAGGGAAAGCTAAAAGGAAACTTTCCAAAACATCAATTATGGATATGCTCCAAACTTCTGGATGTTTAAAGAGTTTATTAAACAACATATTTAAAACCAATTTACTTAAAAAATTAAATATGTGATGCATTCACATGGTTGAAATATTTACGGTGAAATCTTACATCCACCCATTTTTTCCATCCATCTAGATCTTACCATCTCCCCATTCCCTCTACCCTTGAGTTACCCACTATTATTAGAGGAAAATATTTTAAAGAAACCAAGAGACAGAATTGTGTTAAAATGAAAGTAGAGAGTCTAACTTGGAAGGAATGCTCAGCTGGGTGTGATGAGACTTAACTTCTGTAATTGCCCTTAATACCACTCAGCTGTGTCATCTTAGATAAGTATTAATTCTCTAGGTCCCAGTGTGCTCTCCCGTAAAATAAGCAGATTGAGCCATAGACATGGCAAATGAGTTTTAATTCTTAATCTCATCACCAGGCTACAGGAATTCTCAGCTGAGGATTTTGAGTCTGCCTGTGGTGTGAGACAGGAGTGGCATAACTGATTAGCATGTCTTACATGAACACTAGAGAGGAAGTGGTGATGCATGTGTTGCGCTCTTAATGTCATCTTTAAAGATGAGCTAGATGATTTGGAGGTCCCTTTGAGTTCCGTTCATTTCAGCAGCCATAAAGTGAGCATCTACTCTGTGCCACATCCTCTGCCAGGCATTGGAGATTGAAAAAAAGGGAATAGTATGCAGCCACCACACAACCTGTACAATTCATAGAAGCATAACATTTTCAAATGGGGTCAGACCTTAGAGATTATCCACACTAAATTCCTATTTTATAGGCAAATAAATTCTTCTTCTTTTTTTTTTTTTAAAGATGGAGTTTCCCTCTGTTGCCCAGGCTGGAGTGCAATGGGACAATCTAGGCTGACTGCAACCTCCGCCTCCTAGGTTCAAGCAATTCTCCTGCCTCAGTCTCCCAAGTAGCTGGGATTACAGGTGCCTGCCCAGCTAATTTTTGTAGTTTTAGTAGACAGGGTTTCGCCATGTTGGCCAGGCTGGTCTCAGACTCCTAACCTCAGGTGATGTGCCCACCTCGGCCTTCCAAAGTGCTAGGATTACAGGCGTGAGCTACTGTGCCCAGCTGCAAATAAATTATTCTTATACAGTTTATTTAGAATGGCCTTTAGGTCCAGCACTACTGTGATACATTTTTCTAAGAGGTTCTAAAGGCACAATACTTGTCTTCCTCCAGACTACCCTATCCAATACAGTAGCCAGTAGGCACATGTGGCTTTTTAAATTTAAAACTAAACTAATTATAATTTTACAAAATTAAAGATTCAGGGTGGGCACAGTGACTCATGACTGTAATCCTAGCACTTTGGGAGGCCGAAGCAGGGGGATCACTTGAGGTCAGGAGTCCAAGACCAGCCTGGCCAACATGGTGAAACTCTGTTTCTACTAAAAATACAAAACAAAAAAATTACCTGGGCATGGTGGTGCACATCTGTAATCCCAGCTATTTGGGAGGCTGAGGCAGGAAAATTGCTCGAACCTGGGAAGTGGAAGTTGCAGTAAGCCAAGATTGCGCCACTGCACTCCAGCCTGGGCAACAGACCAAGACTCTGTCTAAAAAAAAAAAAAAAAGAAGAAAGAAAGAAAGAAGACTCAGTTTCTCAGTTATACTAACCAAGTTGTTGAATGCTCAATAGCCACATGTGGCTGGTGGCTACATTATTTATATTGGATAGCACAGACATCGAACACTTCCATCAGTGCTAAGAGTTCTATTGGACAACACTACTCTAGAGAATAATTTCCATACCTACAACTTGATTTAAAATCAGGATGAAAGAAGAAAGGAAAGCCACAATGTGGCCCTCCAGTTCTGAGATGCCTGTAATGACTGATGCAAAGTATATAACTAAAAAAGAATGAAGGGCTTATTCTTTAACGGTATAGGATTTTTAAAGCAGAAGTGTACTGTTTCAGCACTCAGAGTAGCTTTTTAAGGCCTCTGTGCTAAGAGATTTCCAGAAGTGCTGTTCAGAACACTCCACTAATCACATCATTCTCTTCTTGGTGCACAGGTCTTTGGATCCCTTTGTTTAAAAACAAAAATCAGCCGGGCGCGGTGGCTCACGCCTGTAATCCCAGCACTCTGGGAGGCCGAGGCGGGTGGATCATGAGGTCAAGAGATCGAGACCATCCTGGTCAACATGGTGAAACCCCGTCTCTACTAAAAATACAAAAATTAGCTGGGCATGGTGGCACGTGCCTGTAGTCCCAGCTACTTGGGAGGCTGAGGCAGGAGAATTGCTTGAACCCAGGAGGCGGAGGTTGCGGTGAGCCGAGATCGCG
>PVKV010019825.1:0-41243 GCA_004027835.1 Alouatta palliata | reverse complement strand
TGACCAAAACACCAAAAGCATTGGCAACAAAAGCCAAAATAGACAAATGGGACCTAATCAAACTCCACAGCTTCTGCACAGCAAAAGAAACAGTCATTAGAGTGAATCGGCAACCAACAGAATGGGAAAAAATTTTTGCAGTCTACCCATCTGACAAAGGGCTGATATCCAGAATCTACAAAGAACTGAAACAGATTTAGAAGAAAAAAACAAACAAGCCCATTCAAAAGTGGGCAAAGGATATGAACAGACACTTTACAAAAGAAGACATACATGAAGCCAACAAACATATGAAAAAATGCTCATCATCACTGGTCATTAGAGAAATGCAAATCAAAACTACATTGAGATACCACCTCACGTTAGTTAGAATGGCGATGATTAAAAAATCTGGAGACAACAGATGCTGGAGAGGATGTGGAGAAATAGGAACACTCTTACACTGTTGGTGGGAGTGTAAATTAGTTCAACAATTGTGGAAGACAGTGTGGCGATTCCTCAAGGACCTAGAAATAGAAATTCCATTTGTTCCAGCAATCCCATTACTGGGTATATGTCCAAAGGATTATAAATCATTCTACTATAAGGACACATGCACACGAATGTTATTGCAGCACAGTTTACAATAGCAAAGACCTGGAACCAACTCAAATGCCCATCGATGATAGACTGGACAGGGAAAATGTGGCACATATACACCATGGAATATTATGCAGCCATCAAAAACAATGAATGCCACCATTTTTTTTGAACATGGGTCCCATGGAGAAGCACGAAGCTCAGCTGAACATCTGCATTGTTCTCCTATCATAAATACTCAAGACTTCTCCTATAGCTTATTGAATATGTATATTTGGCCACAACATTCAGCATAAATCTCTGTCTTATTCTTTGTACCCTGCAAGTGTCTGTTTCTGGCTTCTGGGTGCAGATTACCTTTCCCAGCCTGTCAGAATGGCCACCTTGCATGCTGCAATCATTTTTGAGAAATAAATCTCTTCTTTCCAAATTTATGAACCTCATTATTCTTCAGCTGACACAACCTATGGGTCAGAGAAGAAATCAGCAGATAAATTAGAAGGAATCTCAAGACAAAGACAAAACCAAAACACAACATGTCAAAACTTATGTGATGCAGCAAAAATCGTACTGAAAAGTTTATAGTAATGGATGCCTACATTAACAAAAAGAAAGATCTCAAATAAATAATCTACCTCATGCCTCACAGAACTACAAAAAGAGCAAATTCAACACAAAGTTAGCAGAGGGTAAAAAATATACAATGTTAGAACAGAAATAAAAGAGAGCAAAATTGAATAGAAAAAAAACACTGAGAGTTGATTTTTTGGGAATGATACGAAAATTTGACAAACCTTTAGCTAGACTAAGAAAAAAGAGTGAAGAGTCAAACAAAATCATAAAAGGAAGAGGAAACATTATAACTAATGCCACAGATATTAAGATCACAGAAACTTCTATTTAAGAAAGCACATGGTAACACGTTGGAAGACATGGAAGAAATAAATGAATTCCTAGAAACATGCAACCTACCTGACTGAATCATGAAAAATTACAAAATCTTAAAGACCATCTTAGTCAATTTGGGCTGCTGTAACAAAGTGCCTTAAACTGGGTACTTTATAAGTAACATACATTTGTAGGTTGCTGTTCTGGAAGCTGGGAAGTTCAAGATCAAGATGCCAGCATTTTTGGTGTCTGTTGAGGGTTAGCTCTCAGCCTGGTAGAGGGCAATTCCTTGTTGCATCCTCACTCAGTGAAAGGGGCAAACAAGCTCTCACAGGCCTCTTTACCATGAATACTAATTCACCATTCATGAAGGTGAAGCCCTTGTGATCTAATCACTTCCTAAAGCACCACTTTTGATAAAAATTGCATTAGGGATTAGGTTTCAACAAATGAATTCTAGGGAAGCCAAACATTCAGACCATAGCAGACCAATCATGAATGATGAGATTGAGTCAGTAATCAAAATCTTCTAACAAAGAAAAGCCCAGGACCATATGCCTTCACTGGTTAATGCTACCAAACACTTAAGAAAGAATGAACACCAATCTTCCTTTACTTACTTCAAAAAATTGAAGAAGAGGAAAGATTTCCAAACTCATTTTATGAGGCTAGCAGTACCCTGATACTAAAGCCAGATAAAGTCACCACAGGAAAAGAAAACTAAAAGATGATAACCCTGATAAACATAGTTACAAAGGCCCACAACAAACTACTACCAAACTGAGTTCATCAGCATGTTAAAAGGGTCATACACCATGATCAAGTGGCATTTATCCTTGGGCTGAAAGGATGGTTCAAAGGGATTAATTTGACACATTGTAACAGAATAATGTAATGCAACAGAATAAAGGATAAAAATTATCTGATCATCTGATCATTTCTACAGACTGCAGAAAAGCATTTGATAACATTTAATATCCTTTCTTGATAAAATCTTTCAACAACTAGGTATACAAGGATTAGTATTAACATAAAAAAGCCCAAATATGAAACACCTACCACTAGTATAATACAATATTAATGTGAAAAACTGAAATGAGTTTCTTCTAAGATCAGAAAGAAGGCAAAGATGGCTATTTTAGTCACCTGTATTCCATATCGTATTGGCAGTCCTAGCCAGCGTAATTACTAAGAAAAAGAAAGAAATTGCATCCAAATAGGAAAGGAAGAAGTAAAATTATTTGTTTGCATATGACATGATCTTATATGAAGAAAACCCTGAGGACGAAACACATACATGCACACACAAACTGTTAGAACTAACAAATGAATTTAGTAACATTTCAGGATCAAAAACTTAACATAAAAGCTGTGTTACTATTTTTTTTTTTTTTTTTTTTGAGTCAGAGTCTTGCTCTGTTGTCAGGTGCCAGCCTGGAGTACAGTGGCGCAATCTCGGTTCGCTGCAATCTCTGCCACCTGGGTTGAAACAATTGTCCTGCCTCAGCCTCCCTAGTAGCTGGGACTACAGGTTCGTGCCACCACGCCCAGCTAATTTTTGTATTTTTTAGTAGAGACGGGGTTTCACGATGTTGGCCAGGACGGTCTCGATCTCTTGACCTCGTGATCCGCCCGCTTCGCCCTCCCAAAGTGCTGGGATTACAGGCTTGAGTCACCGCGCCCTGCACTGTGTTACTATTGACTATCTAAAAAGGAAACTTATAAAACAATCCTATTTAGAATGACATTAAAAATGCTTAGAAATAAACCAAGGAGGTGAAAGACTTTGTCTTAGTCCATTCAGGCTTTTATAACAAAATACCTTAGATGAGTAATTTATAAACAGCATAAACTTATTGTCACAGTTCTGGATATTGGGCAACCCAAAATCAAAGCACCAACAGATTCCTTGCCTGGTAAGGACCCGAGACGGTATCTTCTTGCTGCATCCTCATATGGCAGAAATAGCCAAATGTCCCTCTCATCCTTCTCTTTTAAGGGCACTAATTCCATTCATGAGGGCAGAGCCCCATGTGATCTAATTACCTCTCAACAATCCCACCTCTTAATTTCATCACATTAGAGATTTGACTTCAACACATAAGGTTTGGAGGAACACAGATATTCAAACCATACATAACAAGCTTGTACACTCAAAACTATAATGCATTGATGAAATAAATTAAAGAACATACAGAAAACACAAAGGCAAAGACATACATGTGTTCATGGACTGGAAAACTTAATATTGTTAAAATGTTCATATTAGCTAAAGCAATCTACAGTTTCAATGCAATCACTATCAGTATCCCAATTGCATTTTGTACAGTTATAGAAAAAAAAACCTATCCTCAAATTTACACAAACAAAACCTAAAAACCCCAATTAGGCAAAGCAATCTTGAGGAAGAAGGACAAAACTGGAGGCCTCACACTTACTGATTTCAAACTGTATTAAACAACGAAACAATGTGGTGGGGGCATTAAAAGTAGACAAATATACCAATGGAACGAAGTCAGAATCTCAGAAATAAACCCACATATAGCATCAACTAATCTTCAACAAGGATGCCAGAAATCCACAATGGGGAGAGGATAGTCTCTTCAATAAATGGTGCTGGGAGAACTGTACATCCACAGCCAAAATAATGACACTGGATCCTTGTTTTACATCTTATATAAAAATCAATCCAAAATAGAGTAAAAATTTAAATGTAGTACCTAAAACTGTAAAACTTGTCGATGAAAGCATAAAGGAAGAGCTCCTTGACAGTGGTCTTTTTAATAAGTTCTTGGCTGCGACACCAAAAACACAGTACAAAAGCAAAAACAGACAAGTGACATTTTATCAATGTAAAAAGTTACTACAGAACAGTAGAAACAATAAATAAAGGGAAAAGGCAGCCTATGGAATGAGAGGAAGTATTAGAAAACCACATACATGATAAGGGGTTGATATCAAAAATACATAACGAAATCCTACAACTCAAAAGCAAAAAACCAGATTAATGAAGACACTTCCCCAAAGAAGGCGTAAAAATGGTCAACAGGTAGATAAAAAATGCTTGACATCATTAACCATCAATGCAATTCAAAAGTCAAGAATACAATGAGCTATCACTTCACACCTGTTAGGATGGCCTTTATTAAAAAAAAAAAAAAAAAAAGATCACAAAGGTTGCCAAAAATGTGAAGAAATGAGAAGACTTCTATACTGCTGGTAGGAATGTAAAACGGTACAGCCACTGCTGAGAAAAGTATTGAAGTTTCTCAACGTATTAAAAATAGAACTATCATATGATTCAGCAGTATAACTTCTGGGTATATATATGAAAGAAATGAAATCAGGATCTAGAAGAGATAACTGCACTCCCATGGTCATTGCAGCATTATTAATAAGAGATAAGACATTGAAACAACCCTAGTATTTCCTTACAGATGAATGGATTAAAAAAATGTGATGTGTACATACAATGGAATATTATTTAGCCTTAAAAGAGAAGGAAAGCCTGTCATTTGCAGCAACATGGGTGTACCTGGAGGACATTATGCTAAGGGAAACAAGCCAGTCACAGAAGGACAAATGCTGCATTATTCCAATTATATGAGCTATCTGAAATAGTTAAACTCACAGAAACAGAGTAGATTCGTGGTATTGGGGTTATGGGGAGGGAGAAATGGGGAGTGTTATTCAATGAGTATAAAGTTACGTAAGATAAGTAAGTTCTAGAAATTTGCTGTACAGCACTGTATCTGTAGATAAGAATGCTGTATAGTACTTTTAAAATTTTCTTTACAAAAAGGAAAAAAAATCAAGTAAAGAGCCTATAGTCATTGTAAAATAAAAATCAGTCTCTTCGTTTTGCATTTTTAACTAGCAGGTAACACAATGAAGAGATTTTTAAAAGAAGCATATAATTTAAAAACCTACCTATTGTTGCTGGAAATTCACATTGAATAGCATTGTCGTATATGTTTTTTATAGGTCTGCTTCACTCCTATTAACATGTTAGCTTACCTTACTAACTTGTCTCACCCATGAGGAACTCAGTTTCCAGTCTCCAGGTAAATCTTGTTCTCAGCAGATGAGATACTCTCAGTGAGACTCAGCAATCAATAATGGATAAGCTCTGACTCAGGTGTGTTCTCCTCCCTCAAGCTTTGCTGCACCAAGCCTGCCTGCAGCTAATGGAATGTGATGTTTCTCTAGTTGACCCCACACGGTCACTTAGCAGGCTGGTCATTCTCAGCCCATTGAAGCGTATGAGTGGAAAGGGGTTGTGAGCAGCCTAAAGAAAACAGTGGCATTATTGTTGATTAATAACAGAAGCACATATAAGAGAATGACGAAAACTTCAACGTCACGAAGTTACTATTTTCATTAGAATAAGCAATACATGGAATTCAGAGTTGGGATATTGTTTAAGTGATAAAGATAGGAATTGTGCTTACAACTTCATGTATTTTTAAATATCACAGGCTATTAATACCATGTCTATATGCCTATTTTATGTGTAAACAAATGCAGTATAGCCATGCACTAAATAATGACTTTTAGGTTAAGGAGACAGCATATACAAAAGTGGTTCCATGAGATTCTAACGAAGCTGAAAACTTCCTACTGCCTAGTGACATCATAGTTGTCATAAAGTCATAGTACAGTTATTTTAAAAATTGAATGTAACATAAGTGACCAGTGTTTATAATGTCTTTGGTAGTATACAGTAATGTCCTAGGCCTTCACCACTTGCTCACTGATTCATTCCAGTCCTGCAAGCTCTGTTCATAGTCAGTGCACTATATAGGTATACTATTTTTTATCTTTCCTTTTTCTTTGTTTGTTTGTTTTTTTTAGGCAGAGTCTCACTCTGTCACCCAGGCTGGAGTGCAGTGGCATGATCTTGGCTCACCGCAACCTCTGCATCCCAGGTTCAAGTCATTCTCATGACTCGGCCTCCTGAGTAGCTGGGATTACAGGTGAGCACCACTATACATGGCTAATTTTTGTATTTTCAGTAGAGAAACATGTTTTCATCATGTTGGCCAGGCTGGTTTCAAATTCCTGACCTCAGGTGATCTGCCCACCTTGGCCTCCCAAAGTGCTGGGATTACAGGTGTTAGCCACCGTGCCTGGCCCTTATCTTTCATATTGTAATTTTACTGTACCTTTCATATGTTTAGATACACAAATACTTACCAATGTGTAGCAGTTGCACACAGCATTCAGCACAGTAACAACACGCTGTACAGATTCGTAGCCTAGGAGCAGCAATAAGGTTGTGCTATATAGGGTGCGTAACAGACCACACCATCATGGTTTGTGTATGTACACTTTATGATGTTTACATAACAACGAAATCTAATAATGCATTTCTCAGAATGCATCCTCTTCATCAAGTGATGCGTGACTGTCTCCCAACAGAGTATTATTCAGCAATAAAAAGGAATGAAGTACAGATACACGCTACAACATGAAAATGAAAGTGTTATGTGAAGGAAGCCAGATACAAAAGAATACATATTGTATGGTCCCATTTAGAAGAACTGGGGAGAACAGGCAAATTTATAAAGGTAGAGAGTAGATTGGTGATCGCCTATGGCAGGGAGTTGGAGGTATGGAGGGCAATGGGTAGGACTGCAAAAAGTTATGGGGTCTTTAGGGGTTACTGATAAAAATACTTTAGGCTTAGATTGTGGTCGATGGTTGCAACAATATATGAATAGGCTAGAATAACCATTGAATTGTGTGCTTGAAATGGGTGAGTTTATGGTTGGTGAATTATATCTCAATAAAGCTGTTTAGCAAAATAGAAAACACCAGGATTGCAACAGGACATTTCAATAGACCTCTATTAAAGCAAGATTGGTAGCTGCTGTGATTTGTTTGTCCCCTCTGAAACTCATGTTGAAGTGTGATCTCCAATCTGATGATGTCTGGAGGTGGGATAGTGGGAGGTGTTTGGTTCATGGGGGTGGATTTCTCATGAATAAATTAATGCTCTCCCACAGGAGTGAGTGAGTTCTCTATCTGGCTGGACTGAATTAGTTGCTGCAGAATGAGTTGTTATAAAAGTGAATCCAGCTTCCTAGACTCTGTCTTGCTTAATCTCCTGCCATGTGATCTTTTTGTACATGACCCCTTGCTTTTCTGCTTCTTTGCCATATTTTGACTCAGCACACAGTTCTCACCAGAAGCCAGCCAGATGCCACGCTATGCTCTTGAACTTCCCAGCATGCAGAATTGTCAGCTAAATAAATCACTTTTCTTTATATATCACCCAGTCTTACGTATCTCTTATAGCAACACAAAACAAATACAGTATCTATGGCCTAGATACCAATGATTCCCTTCAATTTCTCTTTCCCTTCTATATGTCTGTATTTCCCAATGAGCATCTTCCTCACAGTGAACATTAACAAGATATAAGTCCAGACTCTTTCATGTGAAGCCTTGATCTGTGCTGGAGCTGCTTCCCCACAGGCAACTCCATCTCCTACGTGAGAGGCAGGTGAAAATTTTAATAGGGGTCCCTGAGAAGTAAAATGAAAAATGGCACATAAAAAGCTTTTTACAAAATTGGAGACAATTATGGCTTTATGTCTACTATTCCAATTATAGAGTTGCAAACCAGTATTTTAAAACTGTTCCTTTATATATTATTTTACCATGACCAATGATTCTCCTGGACAATGGGAGATCAAACGCAAGATTTATAATTAAAACATTTATATTCTTATGTCAGGAGATGCGTATATTGAAATTCAAAAGCAACACAGCACACATAGTGATTCAATATTACAGGTAAAATACATTTCATGTTTCATTTATGACAGGTGCTATATAAAGCAAGTTACAGGCGTTAGTTCAAAGAAAAGTTTTTTTTTCATTGGATGGAACATAATCAGAAATTATCCTATGCCTTTCTTTCCATTTAAGAAGGTGTCTTAGAGATTTTCATACAAATAAAAAGTGTTTGCAACTGGGAAGTAACTTCAGAAATTATCCATTTTGGTGTTTTTATTTAAAAATGAAGAAATTGAGAGAGGTGGAAGCCCTAAGGTCATTAGAACTAAGTGGTAAAGCAAATATAAATGCTAGTGTTCCCAATCCATTCCCATCAGGATACTTTCTTTCAAACTTCACATGAGCTAAAATTAGCATGTCTACAAAGAGATAACAGATATTCTAGTTCCGTATTAGCCTCTTAATACTTGTGGGTGGCAAACTCACTCAAACTGAATCTAGCTTTCCTAATGCTTACAATATCTCATCTAAATTCTATGAATTTTGTGATGCTGAAATTAAAGTACACAGACAATATGTGCTTCGCAATAGGCACACCAAAAATTACCATTAAATGTGCTATTGCCAAGATTGAAATCTGGGATGTAGTAAAAAACTAGCTGTATGACAACAGGCAAGTTTCTTAAAAAATAAAATCCCTTCCCATCCCTCGGTTTCTTCATTTTTTCATCTGAGGATAGCAACTGTATCTACCTCACAGCATTGTTCCACGAGGATTCAATGACAGTGGGTTTCCAAAAGTGCTTTGGAAAGTACTTCATACCAAGGGCCCTTTAAGTGGTTTGAAAAGTTGTCAATACCGTCATCATCAATCATTATCATGGTAATCCTTATTATAATCAAGGAAGTATTTAGGTGCTAATGTGTTTATTAGCCTCTGTATCTTTTCCATATAAATGATTTGGAAATAAAGATTTCAAGTTGTTCAGAACTTTGTGAAATCTGAAAGATTATAATTGATATTCATACATTTGGATGTAACCTTGATATGCAATGAAAACGAGGTTAGCTCACATTTAAAACTCACTGTGTGAGAGGAATATTTGAGAAAAATGAAAAAATCCAATTAGAAAAGAAAAGCCGTTGAATTTCAGCATTGTTTTTATTAGTATAATTACGCACAAAAAAATAGCATATTCCAAAGGAACACTTGGAACAAATTATAAATGAGTTAGTATTGTGCATTGTCTCTCAATTCCATAGCAAATATGATTACTAGAAGCAAAGGATATATTTGACATGTACTTTTGTTATTAACATGGACACTAAACCAAGGTTTATGTAACAATGACAGTTTTTAAACAGATTTCTTTTCATATGAAATTAATTTCAGCATTTATTCAGTTTCATTTCCAATATACATTGGCAAAAGCAGTCATCATGACTGAAAATGAGTACTGACACCGTATCTTTCATAAAAGATTTTCACAATCTTTAAAACGAGTGAGCAATAAATGATAAAAATTTCTATTTATAATATCTCTACTGGATAACTATCAAGCTGCAAGCTTTTTTATTTTTTGAGACTGAGTTTTGCTCTTGTTGCTCAGGCTGGAGTGCAGTGGCATGACCTTGGCTCACTGCAACCTCCACCTCCAGGGTTCAAGTGATTCTCCTGCCTTGGCCTCCCAAGTAGCTGGGATTACAGGCACCTGCCACTATACCCTGCTAATTTTCTGCATTTTTAGTAGAGACCGATTTCATCATTTTGGGTTGGGCAGGTTGGTCTTGAACTCCTGACCTCAGGCTTGCCTTGGCCTCCCAAAGTGCTGGGATTACAAGCGTGAGCCACCTCGCCCTGCATGTAAGCTTATTTTAATAAATAAAATTTAAATATAAACAAGACAATTGTAAGTGCATATTTAAAATTAACTTACTAGTAAAAATGCAATAGTATTCCAAAGTCATTATATGCCAGATTTACGTGGCAGAAATGTGTCTGACTCCAGCTTCCCTTTTATATCTCATCGGGAAATATGCACCTGAGAGTCTTTTTTCCCTTTTAGGAGCCTTCCATGCTGACTGAAGAAGCCATAACCTTTTTGAAGTTGGTGGTAGAGAGCTTCATCATTTCCTGTTTAAATCAAGAAAATGGTGTAAGTTGCAAAACCCTAAATAATAGATCACCAGTGAGAATAATATCATTTGCCAGTGACACAAAGTTTGTAAGAAAATGTACTGGCAAAATTTGGTGGTAGGAATGGTAGTTGTCTTGGCTGAGACATCTTTCCTATGTTGCTTTTTGGCCCATCTATCCCAATTTCTTAATTTTACAGATAAAGAAAAATAAAAAACAAAGACCCAGGGAAGGAAGATATTTGCTCAGAGACTCGCAGGTTGTTAATGAAAGAACTTTGGTGTCCTGTATTTAAGTGTAGGGTTCTTTCTGCTATGCCATCTTAATATTACCCAAGATGTATGATTAAATTTTGGAAAAGTACATAGCTTAAAGACACCAGCCATTTTATTTCCTAATAGGAGAAAGACTGGAGCTTAGGAAATCACTGTGATGTGTATAACATAAAATGTAAGGAATCAGAGTAAAGGAAACCATTTTTAGTAGCACATACCATGGTGCATATAACCAAATATATATATATATATATACATATATATATCTACATGGATTAGCATGGAAATAAGTAAAATTGGATTGCTAAACCAAATAATTTAATTTTAAAATCGTAGTTTTTTTTATATTGCCAAAATGTTAAAAGAATTTTGAAAAGGGAATCATTCATTTGTTATTTATACCTTAAATTCTTTCAAAGAGAAGTAAAGCAAAGTGAGAAATACCTGAATTTATACAGAAGCATAAACTATAAGAAGAAAAAATGATATGATTTGGAGCTCAGATGCAGTAACACTAAATGCAATGCCACATGGTTGAAAGGACCCTGGGTCCAGACCAGCTAGATGCAAATCTTGATCTTACCACTTATTTGCAATGTGAACTTTACAAACTTAAGCCATGCTTGCCTCAAAGAATGGGGATAATAACGAATCCACATATGCAATGCTGAAAATGTACCTTGTGTTATTCTGCTAGCACTACCATACCGAAATACCGTGGACCGGGTGGCTTAAGCAAAAGACATTTATTTCTCACAGTTCTGGAGGCTGAAAGTTCAATATTAGGATGTCGGTAAGCTTGCTTTCTCTTGAGACCACTCTCCTTGGCTTGCAGACAGCCACCATCTCCGTGTGTCCTCTCATGGCCTTTCCTCTTTCTACATGCCTCCTGGGTGTCTCTTCTTCTTCTTTTAAAGATGCAGTCACATTGGATTACAATCCCACCCTAATGCCCTCATTCTAACTTAATGTCCCTCAGGGACGTTATCTCTAAATATGGTCACATTCTGAAATACTAGGGGTTGGGATCTGAACATATAAATTTGGGGGACATAATTCAGCCCATAACGTACATCTTGGATCTTCTACCTTGCGGAACATAACTGGCTGAAAGACCAAGCTGCGTCTGAAATCTAAAATGCATTTATTCTGAGGCTGCACTTCCCACAGGCCAGTGGCTGAGCATCACAGGAACACTCAGGAAGGCCCCTCTGTGTAAGACTTAAGAACTCTGTCTGGCTTTGCAGAAATTTTCTTTAAAATGCCCTACATTCTTCTTCCTTCCTTCTCTATTTCCTTCCTTCTTTCCTCCTTCCTTCCTTTTTTCCTTCATTTCCTTCTTCCTTCCTTCCTCCTTTCCTTTCTCCCTTTCTCCTTTCTTCCTTCCTTCTTTCCTTCCTCTCTCCTCCTTCTTTTGTTCCTCTCTTCCTCCTTCCTTCTTTCCTTCCTTCCTCCTTCCTTCCTTTCTTGTCTTCCTCCCTCCCTCCCTTCCTTCCTTCCTTTGCAATTCCATTCTCCATGGAAATTGAATATGCTTTAGTTACCATAAGTCTATTTTAAAATGTGTTGAAGCATTTTCTTGCTGAAGAACTACCAGCAAGTATAATTGCTAAAAAGCAGCTTGATTTTGTTCTCAGCCTGGGACATACCTACCTTTATGTCAAGTAACCAAGGCATATACTTTACAGAAACAATTTTGTAAAAGAACTCCATAAGGTGTCATCGTTTCCTAAAAAAAAAAACGACACGATTTTTAGCACCTACATTCTTCTGGAAAGGTTGACGGGTTCAGCAGAAGCTTGACAAGTGGTAAGAATTCATCTGAAGGTGTTAACAGGGACCTAGAAGCTTTGGTTCCTGGCCCTGTGTGATGTTGATAGGTGACACACGCCATTAACACATGCCAGACTCAGCTGTCTTTGTGAAGTTTCTTCATCAATGTTGATGAAGATAGTGACCAATTTGTACCATGATGAGAAGTTTCATAGAAACATTTACTGAATATCTATTTGAATTCATCTGATGTCACCATAAGACTATCTTGGGAGTGTCAGAGATTACCTGAGTCAAGGGTTAGACCAGGTAGTTTCAACTCTTTCTTTATAAAATCTGAAACTAAACAATTATTATTTTATAATGGATTGTTTGGAATCCCTCTATAGATTTATCTTTCGGTGGTTTAGATAGGATTATAACCTAGGTGAGGGCTTGTTTGGCATAATGATCTACAGATAATTTCTTTTAATTTCCATGTTGCCTCTTTTCACAATACCTAAGCCATTATAATAGCGATCTGTCTAGGAAGTAGGAGTGCTTCTGAAAGTTCCATAACTATAGTCTATTTTTTTGGTTGGTGTTGTCAGCTACCTAGAAACCCTTTTGTTTCCAAAGCATCCCCAAATCATGCATTACTCCAGAAGCATGCTTGTTGTCAGTATATATCCCTCTCTGAACTTTGGCGAATTGAAACGTTCTAGCCAGTGCAGTAAGTTCTCCCACCTGGGCCGGTTTTATCTCAGGTAGAAGATTGTATTCTAAGGGAGAGCTTAAGTTAGCGAGAGTGTATCCTGTTTAATCCCCTCCAGTTTCAGTTTTGAGGCATGGTGCTGTGAAGGCGTTGCGGGAGGCAGGGAAGAGCAGAGAGGCGTCCCAAAGACGCTCCCAATTCCCTGATCGGGAGGGGGAAGCACTCAGCTCCCTCCCTGTCTGGTTCTTTTCCCAGTGAGTCCGAGGTTCTTGGGCTCCCTTGCCCCAGGAATGGGGAAAAGGCCCTGGCAGTGCGGTGAGCTTACCGGTCAAGTAAATATTGGACCCAAAGAGTTTTGCACAGAGTGATTTATTAGGCAGAGAGAGAAAGAGAGAGAAGTAGAGAGAGCTCCCATGCTGTTGTGGGAGGGGATCCCAGAAAGGAAAATCTGCACAGGTATAGAAGGAAAGGCAGCTCCTGCTTTGTTGTGGGAGGGGATCCCAGAGAGAGAAATCTGGCAGATAAGGTGCAGTGGAGTTTTAACTTTGAAGTTATTGCCGCCCTATTCAT
This sequence comes from Alouatta palliata, assembly GCA_004027835.1. NCBI lineage: Eukaryota > Metazoa > Chordata > Mammalia > Primates > Atelidae > Alouatta > Alouatta palliata. The sequence continues at coordinate 27,583 of PVKV010019825.1, read as the reverse complement.
ATTCTTGTCCAATGAGAGGAGTTCTTTCAAACTTACTCTGGAGTGATTGATCTTCAAATCTGATCCCAGATTGGTTGCTTGGGCCCACAACAGGGCCCCTCCTCCCAGGGCTTTTGGCGGGCTTTCTGAACAAAAGAAGCTCACATGGAATTTCTGCCTAGCCCACGTGGGGGAAAGTCAGAAAATGAACTCTAGGTTCCCGGATGGGGAGGTGGATGAAGGCATGGCACTGGCAAGTTCTTGCCTTTGACACCCTGTATCCGCCCATGGCCTTTCCTCTTTCTGCATTCCTCCTGGGTGTCTCTTCTTCTTCTTTTAAAGATGCCCCTTGTGAACTCGGTTTTCCTTAACACAGTCCCTCAATACTAGATGAAGATGCTCAATGGAAGTCTCTAATACATCTAGGTGAGATAGTGAAGGTTCCCTACCCATGGTAAGGTGATTTGAGGTCCTCCTTATTCTGCTGGAGGCAGGAAAGTGGAAGGACTCAGAGTGTTGTAGGACTCAGTAGTTTAACTGAGACCTAGATCAAGCATGGAGCCTGGAACTAGTTCAGCAGAAATATTGAGATGTAGTAGCAATTGGCCTAAGAGCAAGTGAACAAATCAAATGAGGCTCTAGTAAGTGGTTGGGTTTTTTGTTTCCCATGAATCATAAGAGGATAAAAAGGCTTGTTCAAACCACTCGTGCACAAATAGACAAAAAAAGCTTTTTGCAGTTAAAGAAGCCTAGGGAAGAAAGCTTTGAAAAATCTTACTTAGGTTATAGAAATCTTATTCATGGGTTGGATCCTAAAAGAGAGAGCCTCTTATTTAGGAATTAGTCAGTTAATAAAGAGTTGATGCAATTTTAGAAAAAAAAATGGCACGTGTTTTCTGCAATGTCCAATTAAACCTGGAAATCCTCTCAATTGTCATAAGAGGTTTAGGTTCAGTTTGGTAGTCTTTATTCTATCTGAAGAGAGGTCTTTTTTTTTCTCTTTAGTTAGCTCATGGCCTATAATGGACTGTGTTTTGGTAAAATTGACATTTGTCTTTTGAAACTTTATGTTCTTTCCCACTAAGATTGAGAGCAAGTAAATGGATTCCTTTTTCACAGGTTTCCTTTTTCTCTCAACAGAATAGATTGTCTACATACTGTGTCAGAGCTGAATCGAAAGAAAATTTTGACCTTCTGTCTTGACTGAGGGTCTGCAAAAAGTATGAGGGTGCTTTAGTTAACTCCTAGAGCATAATGGTGCAAGCATATTGTCATTCTCCCCAAGTAGGACCAGAAGATCTTTGTTGCCTTGGTCTAGGGCATGCTGAAAAAGAGCACAGATCTACTACAAAGACTTAAGTGGTTTTAGGAATTGACCACAAGGTGATATTTGGATTAGGTACTATGGAGAAGTGAGAAGTGAGGGCCAACAATTTTATTGATGGTTTTGAGGTTTTGAACAAATAGATATCCTTGGCCATTTGTTTTGCTGGTGATGGTGTTTTTCTTCTTTCTTTTTCTTGTGGAATGGGAGTGTTACAATGTTAAAAGATTAGTTCAGAGTAAGAGAAGGCTTTTGTGTATAAGAACTTTGCCAATTGGTCTGAGACTTTTTCATGCTTATGGCTTCAAGGGATATTGGCGAAGACTGGGTAACAGCTTGGTAAGGTAAAAGTTTAATAAGATCTGTTCCAGTTATTTTCCTGTGTCGGTGTGTGTCCCATAGTGTGTCAGGTATGATGTCAAGATCTCTGACGGAGATATGCATCAAATGTAATGGAGAAGGCAAAGATATATCCAAGTATAATCTACAAATTGATCACTAATAGAGAAATCTTCTGAAATCAAAACATACCTAGAACTTCTGCTGTGCAATTAATATTATGATCTCATTTGAAAAGTAAATCTCTCCTTGTCAAATTTGCAGCTCTCTCTCTAATAAGAGAGCATGAAAGAATGTTTTTAAGTCAAATGCCTAAGTGTTAAAAACTGGGAGATGGGAAAAACTTGTGGTTATTTGAAATACTTCCCACCTGTGTGGTATGTTTATTCTGAGGAAGAGGCAGGATTTCACATAGAATGAATAGCACCCATATCATCCAGGAATTGATGAAGTTGACTAGTTTTATATATATAGTAAATTCAACTTGATTGTTTAAGGGTAAAACAGGCATCTTTTTCCCTTCTTGAAGTACTATTATTAATCTAAATCTAGAAATTTTTTTGGCTTGAATTTTCTTTTGTAAAATGAAACGATTTTTATTTCACTGGCCCTTTTGTTACAATGTCTACAAGTATCCTTGTCAATAAATGATCAGTTTTAAAGCTGAATATTTTACTGTTTGATTTGCAGGGTAATGATTTTATTTTAGGTCTTGTCTCAATTTTGTTGTAAAGCTTTTGCAATGTGTTCTGAGTTAGGTGCAAAATTTAGAAATGTAACGAGAGAAAAAGAATTTTTTCCTGGAAGAGGAGAGGACTTAGACTTAGCTGACCCCATAGGAGTTGGAAATGATAGGTCACAAGTGATACTTGTGTACATTGTGCCTTGGCCCCAAACTTGATAATTATTTGCCGCTGAAGGCAGATGTGACTATCTGTGCTTCTTGATAAGTGGAAATGAGAGAGAATGCTTTCTCTAGATCAAAGCCACACTCTTAGGACAAAAAAAAAAAAAAAACCAAACATGCATTGAAATGAAATTCATTCAGCTTTATTCGTGATCTGCTGAAATGTTTGGATGGATGCCAATCTGGTGAGAAGTGCAGATTACTATGGCATGAAGCCAGCTCAAACAAGTTTATAGGGACTATGCCCATTTTATACTGTGTGATTTTCCTTATTATGAAAAACAACACTTTCAGACAGTACAACACCACATAGGAGCACAAGAAAGAGTAAACATGAATGAATAGGAATGGCTCAATTCCACCAAGGGTGCCAAATAAATGGAAATCAAAAACAACACCTGAGTACCAAACGAAAAGTGGTTGAGAAACCCAGCAAAAAGGAAATTGTATTAGTCCATTCACACTATTAATATAAAGAACTACCTGAGACTGAGTAATTTATAAAAACAAGAGGTTAAATTGGCTCACAGTTCCACAGGGTATACAGGAAGCATGGCTAGGGAGGCCTCAGGAAACTTACAATCATGGTGGAAGGGTGGAGAGGAAGCAAGCACATCTTCATGTGGCAGCAGGAGAGAGAGAGAAGCAGGAAGTGCCACACACTTTTAAACCACCACATCTCATGAGAACTCACTATCATGAGAACAGCAAGGGAGAAGTCCATCCCCATGGTCCAATCACCTCCCACCAGGTCCCTCCACCAACATTAGGGATTACAATTCAACATGAGGTTTGGGTGGGGACACAGAGTCAAACCAAATCAGAATTAGACTTCATACCTGTTCTGAGTTACCACATTGGCACAGACTCAAGAAGCCTGATATGATTTGGCTGTGTCCCCACTCAAATCACATCTTAAATTGTAGCTCCCATAATTACCACATGTTGTGGGAGGAACCTGGTGGGAAAAAATGAATCATGGGGACAGTTTGCTCATACCATTCTCATGATAGTGAATAAATCTCATGAGATCTGATGATTTTATGAGGGGTTTCCCCTTTCACTTGGCTCTCATTCTCTCTTATCTGCCTCCAAGTAAGATGTGCCTTTCATCTTCTGTCATGATTGTGAGGCCTCCCTGGCCATGTGGAACCAGGAGTCCATTAAATTTCTTTTTATTTTATTTTTTAATCATACTTTAAGCTCTGGGTTACATGTGCAGAATATGCAGGCCTGCTATATAGGTATATATGTGCCATGGTGGTTCACTGCATCTATCACCCCATCATCCACATTAGATATTTCTCCTAATGCTATTTCTCCCCTATTCCCCTACCCCTTGCTATCCTTATCCTAGTCCTCCACCTCCTGACAGGCCCCAGTGTATGATGTTCCCCTCCCTGTGTCCATGTGTTCTCATTGTTCAACACCCACTCATGAGTGAGAATATGCAGTGCTTGGCTTCCTGTTTTTGTGTTAGTTTGCTGAGAATGATGGTTTCCAGCTTTATCCATGTCCCTTCAAAGGACATGAACTCATCCCTTTTTATGGCTGCATAGCATTCCATGGTGTATATATGCCACATTTTCTTAATCAAGTCTATCAGTGATGGGCGTTTGGGTTGGTTCCAAGTCTTTGCTATTGTGAACAGTGCCACAATAAACATATGTGTGCATGTGTCTTTATAATAAAATGATTTATAATCCTTTGGGTACATACCCAGTAATGGGATTGCTGGGTCAAATGGTATTTCTATTTCTAGATACATGAGGAATCACCACATTGTCTTCCACAATGGTTGAATTAATTTTCACTTCCACCAACAGTGTAAAATTGTTCCCATTTCTCCACATCCTCTCCAGCATCTGTTGTCTCCTGATTTTTTTAATGATTGCCATTCTAACTCACAAGAGATGGTATTTCAAATCTCAGTGTGGTTTTAATTTGCATTTCTCTAATGAACAGTGATGATGAGCTTTTTAATGATAAAGGGGATATCACCACCGATCCCGTAGAAATGGAAACTACCATCAGGGAATACTACAAACACCAAGCAAATAAACCAGTAAATCTAGAAGAAATGGGTGAATTCCTGGACACTTACAGCCTCCCAAAGACTAAACCAGGAAGAAGTTGAATCCCTGAATAGACTAATAACAAGGTCTGAAATTGAGGCAGCAGTTAATAGCCTACCAACCAAAAAAAGTCCAGGAGCAGATGGGTTCACAGTCGAATTCTACCAGACATACAAAGAGGAGCTGGTACCATTACTTTTGAAACTATTCCAAACAATACAAAAAGAGGGAAACTCCTTAACTCATTTTATGAGACCAACATCATCTTGGTAAAGACACAACTAAAAACTACCAAAACCTGGCAGAGACACAACTAAAAAAGGAAAATTTCAGACCAAAATCCATGATGAACATTGATGTGAAAATCCTCAACCAAATACTGGCAAACTGAATCCAACAGCACATCAAAAACCTTATCCATCATGATCAAGTCGGCTTCATCCCTGGGATGCAAGGCTGGTTTAACATATACAAATCTATAAACATAATCCATCACATAAACAGAACCAAGACAAAAACCACATGATTATCTCAATAGATGCAGAGAAGGGCTTCAACAAAATTCAACAGTTCTTTCTGCTAAAAACTCTCAATAAACTAGGTATCAATGGAATGTATCACAAAATAATAAGTGCTATTTATGACAAATCCACAGCCAATATCATACTGAATGAGCAAAGAGTGGAAGCATTCCCTTTGAAAACTGGCTCAAGACAAGGATGCCCTCTCTCACCATTCCTATTCAACATAGTATTGGAAGTTCTGGCCAGGGCATTAGGGAAAGAAAAAGAAATAAAAGATATTCAATTAGGAAAAGAGGAAGTCAAATTGTCTCTATTTGCAGACAACATGATTGTATATTTAGAAGACCTCATCGTCTCAGCACCAAACCTCCTTAAGCTGATAAGCAACTTCAGCAGTCTCAGGACACAGAATCAATGTGCAAAAATCACAAGCATTCCTATACACCAGGAGTAGATAAACAGAGAGTCAAATCAAGAGTGAACTGCCATTCACAACTGCTACAAAGAGAATAAAATACCTAGGAATACAACTATTGAGGGATGTGAAGGGCCTTTTCAAGGAGAACTACAAACCACTGCTCAAGGAAACAAGAGAGGACACAAACAGATGGAAAAACATTCCATGCTCATGGTTAGGAAGAATCAATATCATGAAAAAATGGTCATGTTGCTCAAAGTAATTTATAGATTCAGTGCTATCCCCATCAAGCTGCCATTGACTTTCTTCACAGAAATGGAGAAAACACCTTAAACTTCATATGGAACCAAAACAGAGTCTGTACAGCCAAGACAATCCTGAGCAAATAAACAAAGCTGGAGGCATCATGCTACAGTAATCAAAGCTATAGTAATCAAAACAGCATGGTACTGGTACCAAAACAGAGGTGTAGACCAATGGAACAGAACAGAGGCCTCAGAAATAATGCCACACATCTACAACCATCTGATCTTTGACAAACCTGACAAAAACAAGCAATGGGAAAAGGAGTCCCTATTTATTAAATGGCATTGGGAAAACTGGTTAGCCATAGGCAGAAAGCTGAAACTGGATCCCTTCCTTACACCTTATATAAAAATTAACTCCAGATTGGTAAAGATTTAAACATAAGACCTAACACCATAAAAACCCTAGAAGAAAACTAAGGCAATACTATTCAGGACATAGGTATGGGCAAGGACTTTATAACTAAAACACCAAAAGCAATGACAACAAAAGCCAAAATAGACAAATGGGATCTAATTAAACTATAGAGTTTCTGCACAGCAAAAGAAACTATCATTAGAGTGAACTGGCAACCAACAGAATGGGAAAAAAATTTTGCAATTTACCCATCTGACAAAGGGCTTAAACAAACTTACAAGAAAAAAACAAACAACTCTATCAAAAAGTGGGCAAAGGAAATGAACAGACATTTCTCAAAAGAAGACGTTTATGCAGCCAACAAACATATGAGAAACCTTTTTTTGTTATAAATTACTCAGTCTTTGGTATGTCTTTGTCAGAAGCATGAACATGGACTAATATGAAGCCCCAGCTCCAAGGCACAGGAAGACAGCATGTGTCCTACACCTGTTTGAAGGCTGGGGTTTGCAGTGATGTGCACTGTAGATCATTTCTTTGTGGAGCTTCCAGGAAAACTGGAAATCAGTGAAGCCCACTCAAGTGAGAAAAAAACAAACAAACCAGAAACGATTTATTCAGAACTTGCTAAATTAAGGGTGTTAGCCACCATTACTGGTGTTAGGCAGAGATTTAAAGGCAGGCAGAGGAGTGGGAAGGCTTCATATTGACAAAAATAAGAAGAGAAGCCTTCAGATATGCTGATAGGATATTGTTGGCATGAGGAAGCAGAAGAAGCCTACCTAGAAGTGGGACATCTTGTATGATTGGTTTTGAAAGTGTATTTGACTTTCTCTAGTTAGTCTTGAGTTGGGAGCAGCGGCAACAAACAAGAAAGTTGACCATCTTTGACCAAGTCCCAGTCTTTCTGAGCTTATTGTGGTTCAAGTTATTGTTTGGCTTACTGAGATAGCTGATGCAGAGGTTGTGAGTCCCAGCTTTATTGTCATACATGGTCATACAATCTGGCCTTTGTCCATTTGTATGTGCAGTTTCCCCACCTCTGTAATCATTATTAGTGATATCATCCACAGGACTTCATAGCCTCTGTTTTGTTGCAAAGAAGAAAGAAGCAAATAAGAAACTTCTGGAGCACAGAGTTGATTCCTCTTCCTTTGCCTTATAACAGCATAGAAAACATTTGGCCCAGGTTGTGAGACAATTAAATACCACACATATGTTTTGAAAGCCTGCCTGTAAAAATCTCTCCAAACTCTCTGGCTTGCCCTCCAGAAGTTCAGCACAGGGACGCAGACCTTATAGATCTCCCTTGCAGGACTCTACTTCAAAAGGAAGGGTGTCTTTGCCCCATTTTGTCTTTCCTTCTGCACATTTCACTCAGAAGTTCATTTTTCCATGCTTTCACATCTCTATATGAATTTTAAATCCTGGATGGAAATATATACATGTTTCTTAAAATTTGAATGCATGTCTTACTAACTTTATTCTTGTGTGTCCCATCTGAAATTGCTCTCATCTCCACACTAGGTTTCTTTTCTTGTATTTGCAATTCTTTTTGTCCACAAAATGCCCAGTCACTCAGTTTCCAAAACTTGAGACAAGTTTCTAGCCCTTGAAGCACGTACTCTTAGTCTGCCTTTGATGCCTCACCATTCCTGTGTCTGAGTGGTGCCAACTTTACCTTTAAAGTATACTTGGAAGATGTATTTTCCTCTTTAATTCTACTGAAAACTTCCCTAATTTGGTTTCTCATTAAATTCAGATAGACTAATGCTCTCCCACACTCCAGTCATTCACAATATAATTCAATGTAACTATTGCTGTCAGACTAATTTTTTTTTTTTTTGAGAAGGAGTCTCCCTCAGTCACCCAGGCTGGAGTACAGTGGCCATGATCTTGGCTCACTGAAACCTCCACCTCCCAAGTTCAAGCAATTCTCCTGCTTCAACCTCCCGAGTAGCTGGGACTACAGGTGCGCACCACCATGCTCAGCTAATTTTTTGTATTTTTAGTAGAGACGAGGTTTCACCTTGTTAGCCAGGATGGTCTCAATCTTCTGACCTCGTAATCTGCCCACCTCCACCTTCCAAAGTTCTGGGATTACAGGCGTGAGCCACCGCACCCTGCCAAGACTAAATTCTTGGAGCCATACCTGATATTTCACTTTCTTATTGAAAAACTTCACTTATTCCTTTGATTGTATAAAGTAAAGCCTGGATATTCTAGCCTGTGGTGCAATGCACTCTTCATCATCATCTCACTCTCCCTTTCCCTAGTTATAAGCCTGTACCATTCTTCATCTCAGCCTCTCATATTACTTTGCATGCTCAGCTCTACATCAGAGGCATCCATGTCCATGTCCAATCTTTTGTATTGAACGGAAAGCTTTATTAGTAGCACATCTGTATTTAATACATCTTATTTTTAATAACATTTAGAATACCTAGATTTATTAAACAGTAAAAATTATTGAGTCAAAAACAAATATAAATATATACGAAAATCATTTAAAAATGTAGTGAGAATGACAAAATGCAAACTTTGATAAAAGGTATGATTATGGCAAAATTAAATGCTCTAGTATTATAGTGGTCAATTTCTATAGTGAAAATGTTGAATGGAGTTTGGATTTAAGGTATATATTTAATGAATTATAGGATTTTTGTAAACACAGGAATAACAGAGAACAATATGCTAAGAGGAGGAAATAATTTCAGGAAAGTTTTTGATGTGGAGTTACGATGAGCATCTTTATCTAGTTAGATAAAAGGGAGTCTTGAGTATCATTGGAATTCATCCCTATTTCTCTCCTCTTCTCTTTCTTCTAGTGTTGAAATAAGTACAAGAAACATCAATGCTGTGGAGAATATATTATAAATTAAGTGTCCCAATAATTTGAACATGTGATTTAAATTTAAATATTTTATACTACAGTTGATAAAATGTTATACTAAAGTTCTAAAAAATAACTTTAGCTCTGCAGCTATGAAAAGAGAATAAAGCAGGATAGAAGTATGTTTTCCCTGGACAAGTTCAAAAAATAAAAAAAGGAGTAAAATCTTACTTACTATGGAAAGTCTTTTAACAAAAGAGCTTTTACATTATTACTTTAGAGTTTTTCTGATAAGATACATGTTTTACTTTGGCATAAGTGAAATACATATGAAAGACTGGCCCATCCTCTTTCTTTTTTTCACTTAGAAAGAACAATGTGTTCCAAAGGGATTCTTCAACTAAACCTTGATTAACCAGAATGTTCTTTTGTAAAACAAATGGGCAATCTTGATATTACCATAAAAACAAGAGAATTTTTTAGCCTTTTGACAACCCTGGCTTTCTCTTGTATGCTGAAAACCATTACTCTGCCCTGTAATGATTTTGAGCATTGCTGGCTCAGGGGAGAGATGAGGATCCAGTTGGATCAATATCTGGAGAGGAAGCTCTTGGGTAAAACAAAATGCATAGCTGTGATAACTAGGAGTGCTTTTCCATCTTGGGAATTTGTAACCAGTGGCATCATGTTCCAGGAAATGCAGAAATGGCTATGACTCACAAGAACCCAGCCAGCATTTACCAAAGTTACTCCATTTATCTTATGAGAATGTGGTCACTTTTCCTAGAGGTAAGAATTGGTTCTAAGCCATGGAACTTCAAATTATTAGGAGTAATTTTCATTGTTGTCCCAAGAAAGTCCAGGAAGTATGGTTTATCAGGGGGACAGAACAATCTTTGGCCTCTGTCAGTTTGGCCTCTGTCAGTTAAAGGATACCACGTAGGGTTGTTTGCCAACATACACCTATCGGATTGGGAGTTGTAACTATGCCTTGTTCCTAAGATTAATATCTCAATAGTCTTTCATAATAGCCTGGAGCACAGAGGTGTACAGATATTAGGAATGCTTTTCCACTCTAACCTGGATTAGAAAATGCATTGGCATAAATTTAACTTGTCTAGGTAACTTTGAGATTTCACCCTGAAAGAATAAATTCAGATAAAAGGCTGCCTCTTTTAGTAGATGTTCCCTGGCTATTCCAGCAATGAATGCTTTAAATAACCATAACAATCTAGCATGATTTGTCCACTTCTAGAACATTAATCACATCTCAATTTGAAGTCGTTACCTATCTGATCTCCTCACTAAATCTCTTGGCATATAGACCTCTGCTTTTAACTTTGAGGCAGCACCCACATGCAATTTAGCACACAATAGGCAATGCCTATGTTTCCTATGCATAAATTACCAATGTTAATTCTTGTGATTTCTCTCACAATTCTCCAAAATGCCATATATGTTGATATAATCAGTATAGGTTTATTCATATATTTTATGGTGTGCATTTTCAGATATTGTTTTATTAATTTTACATGTCATATTTATTTGAATATTCCAAGGCAAACTGTCTTGAATGCTCTATCTTTATTTCACAAGTGGCCATTATTAAACTATTTTTTCTTTATATATTGTGATGGCTGATCCCTTAAGGCAGATGTGTTAGGAGCTCATGTGTTTAAGGAGGTCCAAGATTATGAACAATCCTCAGAGGGAAAATGGGATAATGGACCAATAATTGCTGCTGATTGCAGAAATAGATTTTCACCCTTTCATGAGATAAAAGGAAGCGTTGTTTAATTGCTGTAAATGTGTCCTATGCCTTCAGGAATTGGATTCATAAGATATTGCGACGTTACACCTGGGAGTCTAAATATGGTTTTGTACTGATTGCCGATTATTATTTTTAGGTTTTTGTCTCTTGTCTTAATGTGCTACTATATGAAAACTCTGATAATACCTTGAAACAATCCCACTAACTCTACTAATGTTATACCTGTATTCATGAGAGGGGTCAGAATGTTTATGCACTTAAAATTTTATTTTAAAGAAAGGTTACTAGTGTGTCATGCAGAAGAAAAAATAAGTTATCCAACAAATCAATGAGGCAGAGCAATATTTGTTTTAATGGACTTTGTATCTATTTCTGTATGAAACCTTGACAAAATGATGGGACAATCCATTAGAAGCAAATCTGGCAAATTAGGTACTCGCACATTTGGAAATGTTAAACAAAACTGATTTTATAGACAGTCACATCTTATGGGTAGCTTACAACTGAATTTTTTTTCAAGAAATCTAAGTTGTAATTTTTACTTGAATTTTTGTTGTTGGTCCTTTTCTGCAATTTTGGTGATATTTTTTCTACCTCTGCCATTAGATAAATCTATAATTTCATTTCAAGATCATTTGTGAAGTACTTTTGAAAAACACAAAACGTAAATAGCTTGAAACAAACTATTATGACTGTTCTCAATACTTATCAACTCGTACATAAATAGCAAGTATTTTGCTGGTAACATATTTTATCATTGAACAATGAAGTGAAATTGTACTAAAAATGTATTATATTTTAGTCTCTGTCAGTAGCTATCTGGGTAGAAATTCAAGTCATTTTATCTTTTTATGCTTCAGGTTTTCTGTCAATAAAATAATGTTTTTTAAAAAAGTATTTTGGGAGCAATATTCATACCTGCTAATCTATAAATATAATGTCTGTGTGGGTGTGTTTTAGAAAAAAAAATGATAACAAATAGCTGAGTTACATCATGAGCTGAGAGTATATGTCTTAGAAAACTTCAAACTGCTTTTGAAATAAGTAAAAAGTATTTTAAGCAAATAGGAGACAAAATTTTATGGCTGAAGATAAAATTTGCTAATTAAGGACGATATTTAAAATGTCAGAAACATTTCAGTTAAGTCATTTCTGAAAAATCATTCAGGTATTTCATGTATGACTGCGTCTATTTCCTTTACATGATGTTGATTTAATAGAGATGATAGGATATTAATAGTTTTCCGCAAATATTTTTAAAGGGGCAATTCCAGTACTGTTAGTGTTCATGTATTTTTACAAAGGAAAATATCAGGATTTAGAATATTCACAGAAAACTAACAATCCTAATCCGTGATTTGTGTAAATGATGTTAATTTTATGAAATATGAGAGTCAAAATAACGCAAAATTTATACACCCTGTCTTGAGTGCTCCATTTATTTTATGAAGGGCCATTATTAAACTCTTTTTACTTACATTGTGATGGCTGGTCCCTTAAGACAGATGTGCTTTGAGCGCATATGATTAAATTTACATATGAAACGTTACATAATTTTTTTTCCTACAAAGAAGTCAGAACTAACTTTATTTTGGTGATTTCACCTTTGGCATCTAATTAGGTGAGAAATGGCTTTGATTTACTTCTGTCCCTTTCTCAAAGGGAGCATGTAGACCTGAATGCCAAATTCCATTGACAGGAAAAAGGGACAAGGCTGAAAGGCAGAAATATCAGACACTTGCAAGCCTGATGCTATCTGGTACTCAGATTAAATTCTCTCACATGGAACTCTGCACAACGAATTTTTTTTTTTTTTTTTTTTACAGCTTGCCTTCTATTGCTACTGCTCAAAGGAAGGAAACAAATATATAAATCTCACACCCAAGCTCACAATAGAAAAACAACACTTCACAAACTTAATTGGGTATCCTTCTACAAAAGAAGCATGAGGGAAAACACTGAAAATCTGAGTTTTATACTCTTGTGGGTAATATTTTTTAAATTTCCCCAATTCTTTCTTTGAAGCTTCACTTTAAAATACCTTATGAGGATAATATTTCTAAGGTTTGGATTTGAATAAAGTTATTGAGAAAATTAACTGTATAGTTGAAAAGATAGAGGCTTTTACACTTAAAGCTTTTTTTTTTTCCCTCGGAATATTGGTTTAAAATATGTATTGCCAAGGAGAGAAGAACATTTCTCATTTTAACATTCTTAGATAAAACCATGGAGTTAGGTTGATTTTCACAGAGGAGAAAAGATCAATTAATTTGCAATCACTGAAGTAGCCTATGTTTTAGAAGACTAAAGTAGGCACTAATTTCTGTGTTTCAAAAAATTGGTTCTTGTTTTGGAACTGTAACAAAGGAACTCTTGATTTTTTCCTAGACACCTGCCAGTCACTTAGAGATTGCCTACCCATAGCAATCAGGCAACATGGAAATGAATTGGAAGCAGGAGTATGAATGCCAGTATCACGTGTTAGGACATGTTACATTGTCTCCAATAGCTAATCTAAGTAAAATTTTAGTTATTGGAGCATGTTTCATAGGTTTTCAGTTTAATAATTTTTAGTAATAATATTCTAGAGAGGTCAAAATGTTAAAAGTACCATTCTCTGTAATATTCTTTAACCACGACATGCCATTACTCCAAGTTTTAAAAGATGCGAATTACCTCCTCTCCACAGAGCTTATATTTCTTTTTACTTTAAAATTTCTCAAATTTTATCACAGCTCATTCATCAGAATCACATACATGTTTATTTTTATACTGGTTTCCATACTGTTGTTATAAACAATGTTTCCATTATTAAAATAATAAGACCTGTTTTCAGGTTTATTATAGTATTTTAATTTTACCAATTAACATAATACCTTGTGTTATAATTAGAGTTTTTGATGTCTTTGTAGATAGTGCCACTGCTTTAGTATTTTATTTTTCAAAAAATCCAGGCTGATTTTAATGTGAGTCTCCACTGTCTTGAGAAAATTAATAAGTGATCCATACAATCACATATTATTGAAATAGACCATCATTTTTAAAACAGTGTGAATAAGACTTTCATAATTTTCCTTCGGAATCACCTATGCTATTCCATTACCTTTTAATATATCTTTCGTCTAATTGTAACTGTTTTAATTAATATTCTGGAAACCTGTAAGTTTCTATTTGAATGGATTCCATATCATTTTGATGTGTCCATAACGTGACCAACTCTACTGAATTGTTGCTACACTGGACAGAAGGCACCATTGTTAGATTCCCAGGGAAGTGATATGATTTTTAAGATGAATGGCTCATAAATCTGAAAATATTTTCTTTCTCATGTAATAAAATGACCACACATAGCATATAAAATAGAATGTATCATAGGCATCTTCTCATCTCATATGAATATTGTGCATTTATTTCTTTTCTTGAGAAAAAAAATATATATATGTATAAAATCAAGCCGGTGGATTAAAAAGGCAGTAATTATAAATTGGCCAGAGCTATTTTTAAAGTACGAGTGTTTTATGTACACTTAGTCCTATTATTTCAGGTTATCTGTAGGAAAAAGGTGAGCTATTTAAAGAGATTTTTGTTATTGTTTTCCTAACCACATGAATTTTATTTTTCACAAATAATTTCAAAATTTTGAAATTATATTAAAAAATATTTTTTCAAAAATAATATTTACACGGTTAGGAAAACCAAACATAAAAATGCCATTACATTATTTATAAATTTCTGAACAAGAGCATTTGAAGCTAACGATTTCCTTTACAAATTGGCATCAATATATTATTTAGAGTAGAAATACATTAAGGCACCAGGGGAAGATGACACAGGATTCTTGAAAGGTAATTTATGTAAATATAAAAGTCAATTATCTAAACTCAATTTTGAATATTCACCATTCCAAACATTTTTGAAAGAGTTGGTATTTGAGACACCTCTTCATTCATACAATTTAGATACTACAATGGTGAAGAATGAATTTGTTCTCTTTTAGAAACAGCAAGGAGAGTGACTCTAACTATAAATGACCATTCAAAGGGGTTCAAAATTGGTTTGAAATAATTTGAAGAGAGCCTGCCTTACCACACATTAAATTTTCATAATCCCTCAGTGTAGTGTAAAGAGCTGCATTAGTTTTCATGCATGCTAATCAATGTAAATATATATATATATGTATATATACACACACATTTTGTTTTCTAATTTATATTACACGTTAGTCTAAAATCCTTAATTTTGTATTTGATAGAATTGCAAATATGTGAACCAGTAAAACCCTAATTTTCCATGAAAGACTACCTGGATTTTTATTAAGACATTAGGTTTGGACTATTGAAAACTGAAGACATTACTGGTCTAAAAGCACACACTTATTATGACTACGTTGTCTTTATAATTTACTTGTTTCAGGGGTTTTCTTGTGCGTTCTTTATTGTTTATGATTAGCCAGTCAACCAGAGTATCTAATTCTGTTTAGTTAACTTGGATAAGAAATTTTTCAGAGGATAACAGGAATAGTAGTTGGTGGACAATTTTCTTAGGGAGGACCCCCTAAGTGAATGCTTTGCAGATCTCAATAAATCCTGTTAGTTTGGGAACCTCGTTGGATTTTATCTGTCCTTTGTTGCCTTCAAAGCTTTCTGTTGAGCAATCTCACTGCTTACAATATCTATTATCCAGAGAAAACAATGTAATATAAATGGCAATCCTGGGATGGCCTTTATACAAGATATTTTAACTCTGAAATAAACAATTTTAGTCAAAGTTGACTTTTGACTGAATATCACAGTTTTGTATACAAGTGTATGAGTTCATCGTTTTACAAATAACCTTACCTCAATTTCAATGAAATGTAAACAAATAAATACTTATGTAATTAAATAAATAGTCAATGCTCACTCTGAAATAATGGATTTTTAGAAAATACACTCAGTAGACATGCAGAAATTCTTATTTGTTTACATTAGGAAGCATCCAGAACTATTTTTTGATCTGGAGTGGTATTACTAGTCAAAAGTATTGTCCCCTTTAAAGCAGCCACCTTTGAAACATGTGCTTTTAAGCCAATGATTAAAACCTTTTTATGTTCCTTTTGTGAAAACGGTCTCTAAAGCCTGAGTAGCTGGGACCGGTGCAGCTCTTTAGAGAGAAGTTTATAAAGTCCCACAGAGCCACAGCCAAGCTGCCAACAGGACATGCTCCAAGGTCAAATAACTTCACCCAGGTGGGGAAATCCATGGTTGTGGAGCTTTATAAAAATGAAAAAAGAAAAAGTAAAAACCAAAAGGAACAGAATTGTGGACACTCCAGTTGCAATTCTAGAGATGAGCACAACAGCAAGAGAGATACCAGTTTGATCTGGGAATATTCAGGAATCAGAACCTGGAGGGCAACTTTTAGAAACGAGGGCTGGTAGGTTTGCCTTCAGCAGAAGACATTTTCCAGAATCTTTGGCTGATTTTAAAGTCTTTTAGCCATGTTACCTGTGAATTAAATGAGATGTTTTATATTTAAATCTATATATGAAGTGTATATTAATATATTATCTAATTTTTACCTCTGGAGTACCACTACTTTCAATCTTAGAATATCATTGATATTCAAAGAGCAATCAACACACTAAAAATGTTTTGATTTTATCACCAATAGCTGCTTAAAGATTAGATCAATGTGTGCAGTGGGATTTTTAAATAGAAATTTTCTAATTCTAATATAGAATAAATTTTGATGTTATATTCACCTTTATTTATATCTTGCTGTTTAATTTTATCCATGGAAGCTTTACACATTATTTATGAAGGTTTACACTTACATCCCTTCATATGTCACTCTAAGAATGGGATATTTATTTTATAGAATATATTTTTTAAATGTTACAGTTCTTTCACCAAAAGCTATTTTTACATCTCTACCTTGTAACCAGCAACACTGATAAAATTAATAATTAGTTCAATTTGTCTCTATTTCTCTTAAATAGACATATTTATCATAGAAATGATGGTTTTTTCCCATTTAATTTTTTTTTATTGTATAGAATAGTCTTTATTGTCTTTTTATGTTGATACTATTTGCCAAATTGGTCATCCTTTCTTGTTCCTAACTTTAAATGAGATGCTTCAAAGGTTTCTCCATTAAGTATCGTGTTGGCTGCAGGCTTTTAATGGATAGACTGATACCATTCTAAGGAAGTATTGGTTTCTTTGTTTCAACTTATCGTAAAAATGTATCAAATATTTCCAAGTAATTTCTCCTCTTTTCACGAGGATTTTATTATTATTATTTTCATGAGTTTTTTTCTTTTTCATATGTTAATTTGATGAATTGCGTTCACAGGTTTCTAAGTGTTTAGCTAGCTCTGCCTTCTTGGAATAAACTTGTTCATATGAATTCTTTAATGCATTGCCTGATTTTAACTTACATTTTTTGGATCTATATTTATAAATAGATATTGTACTATAATTTTTCTGTGAATTTATGCTTATTTTTCTTTGAAAATTCTCAGTTATATCGTTTTCTTTTTTAGTGTTTGATTTCAAGTAAATAGCTATTAGATTTTTCCCATTTTCAGTTTTACAAGTCTGATTGACAAATAAAACTGTATCCCTTTAAGCTGTGCAATATGATGTTTTGCTAGATGTATACATGGAGAAATGTTACCGCTATCAAGCTAAATTAACATATCCATCACCTCATAGTTACCAATATTTTGTGAGTGGTGAGAACATTTAAGGTCTACTCTTTTTGTATATTTCAAGTAAACAATATACTATCATTAACTATAGACACCATGTTGCGTCTTAGATCTCCAGAAATTATTCATCCTGAATAACTGAAACTTAGTATTCTTTAAAGAAGAAAGAAACCACTGGATTTTTTTTATTCTTACTAAGCATTTTATGTTTTTCTATCATTTTCTGCTTTAATCTTTACTAATTTGTCCCTTCTGCTTTTTTCAGGCTTAGTTTTTGGTTCTAAGTTTTAAAATTAAATGCTTAATTAATTCATTTTAATTTATTTTTGCTAAGTGATGAATGCATATTTTGCCGTGAAGCTTTCTCTAAGCCCTACTTTGTGGTTATTCCCCAATTTCTAAAAGGTAAGGTCTTTATCATTGTTATTTTCCATATATTGTGAAAATGTAGTTTTTCTTTGGCCTTACCATTCCTTTTAAAGAATTTCTAAGTAGAACAGTAATCATTTTTCACATATTTCTTAATTTCCTGCTTTACTGAAGAATCCAGTGAAGTTTTGTGTACATGGTAACCTTTAAAAACACTTAAAAATAGGTACTTGCTAGAAAGTTACCAATGAATACAAATAGAATAGTTAATAAAAATACATCAATTATATTTGCCTAATTAATTATTTTACATGCCTATTGACTGTACTTTTTCCCACTGGGCTAATGGAAACGATACAAAGTTTTTTAGCTCTTCATGTTGCCTTCTCCTTACACTTCCTGAGGTTTCCAATTCATGAATAATAATGTTATCTAATTTAATAAATAGTACTCATTATGGTTAGATTTTTTCAGTGTAGGTTATTGTATTTATCATGGTAAAGTTTATATCTATGTTTTGTTTTCTGTCTTTGTTTTGCATTTAACCTCAGTAAATATTGCTATTCACAGTGCTATGCTTTTAGGGTAAGAAGGGATTATTTCAACAATATTGTACCCAGCCACGCTTATCTTCAGACACCTTCACCAACATATCACTGGGGAACATATGAACACAATCCAGAAAGGAGAAGCCTTCTTGGCCCACAGTGGAATACCTAAACCTGCTTCTGTGTGTGTGTGTGTGTGTGTGTGTGTGTGCGTGTGTGCGTGTGTGCACACATAAATGGAACCTTAAGTCTGTTTGGTGAATCCAAATCATCAAAGAATCCTACCTCTCCAACTCCCCACCTCCAATATTTCTCCATCAATAATCTTTCTGAGTGCACTATCTGTTTGTTTTCTAATTCAACTCCACTTTCTCCAGCTTCTCCTTAGAATCAGTGAGCTGTACAGAGACCCCCTTGGCTGTCCTATCCAGTTGTTACCAAGTTTTTTCCCCATATTTTTAAGGGATGCAGAATTGAAAATATTGCTAATTCTGTACAGGAAGTGAAGAGCCCAGCATTATATTTTGGGATGCCTGCTTACCCTATTTACTCCAATTGGGCATTGGGAAAGCTTCTTTAAAATTAAAAATTAATAGTGTTCCTTAGTTATATTGACTATAGACTTTCCTTTTCTATTCTGCAAATATCTTTTCTGCTTTCCTTTGTTTCAGGAAGAAGTGGAAATGCCTTTACTCACCAAATTAATTTGAAATTCTCAACTTTTTTTTGAAGTGGTCACAGTTGTATGCTGGAGATGAACAGGTCTAAAAATTAACAGTTTACAAAATAATTTACAGAATAAGATTTTTCCATATATAAAAGCTATATATGCTTTTAGTAAATATTTATTTATGAGGGAACATTCTGTAGGATATTGTTTGCCCCAAGTTTCAACAATAATTAAAAATATTTGAGTTAATAAACTGTTTTAAAACAGGATATTGCAAATGTTACATGAGTAAATTTGGAGTAATGAATATTTCATTGAAAAAGATGAAAAGTAAATATTATCAAAATTATTTAAAGTACTGTATAGTCAAAATTACTTGAAATTGAAAATAAAATAAATAATACAATAAAAAACAGTAAACAGTAAATCTATAACAGATAATAATAAATTAAACTGTGTTTATAATATTTTTCTCTACTGAAAAATGTAACGTGTTTAAAAACTGACGCAAATTATTTACTAATTTGCATGCTATCTTAGTATGTTGTTGAATTATTAAATATATCTCATCATATACAGGTGTTTTATTTATTGCAGAGAGACAAATTTGTGTTTACTGTGTTTGGCCAATCATAAATGCATATCAGCTGAAAATTATATCATTTAATTAATATCCTTCAAACTTTTCGGTCACATGATACTCTTACCTTCAAAGGAGTCAGTGTATAATCAATATTTATATAAATCAAAGATGTTATAATAATATCAATTTAATGAAAATTATACCTAGTGATATTTTGTGCACAAAAATGGCACGTAAAAATGTATAATTATTTCCACTAATGTGTAACTTCTTATTCTACACCTGTGAAAATCATGCTGCATTTCATTTACTTTCTAGGTAGCTGAAGTAGAGTCTGATTTGAATAGTATTCAATAATCTTGGCAATGACATATTTTACTATTTTAATACTTAAATATCCACAGGAAAAGGATGAAAGATTATTGCTTCTCATTAGAAGAAAAGATAATAATAAGCAATATTATGGTGATTGATTGAAAGATTTTCATATCTGAAGATAAGCTACAACTCAGGGTTATCTATTTTAAATAATTTTAAATGGTTGCATATATTCTAAATATTCAGAAGGAAGGGTTTAATTTTATGTAGACTGTATTATATTTGTATGTATTGAGTTACAGTTTAAAATACTTCAGGTCCAACTTAAGAATTAAACATTAAATCAGTCAAAGCCCTTCTCTCTTCCTAAGGATAACCAGTTCCTATATTTGCTGTTAATTTTTATGTGTACAATACAGATTTCTTGTTTATTTTAAAGCTTTATAAAATATGTTGCTGTATTCTATCTTTTCTTCCTCTCCAATTATATTCATTAACATAAGTAGATGGGCTTTAGTGTATTAATTTTCATGTTTATTATACTTAAGCAAGAATGTATCACAATTTATTACCTATTTGCTTACTGATAAACATTAATATTATTTCTGATTTTTCCAAAGACAACCATTGTTGTCATGAACATTTCTAGACATGTTATTTGTTCACGTAAGATTCCTTAGGATATATCAAAGTCTGGAATTTCCCAGTCATTATTGTGTATGGGTATTTTCAAATTTCTAGATATTGCATCAAATTAGTTTTCAAATGTTCTACCCTAGTTAACAATTCCCACAGTAGAATGGATATAACCAACAAGATTGCTTATATTCTCTCAAACAGATGGTATCTTCAGACGTGACCTTTCCTAGTCTGTTTAGGAGTACAATGTAAGTTTTCCAGTATTAATTTGTCTTTCATTACTAAAGAGTGGAAGAACAACTTTTCAAATGTTTATTGGTGATTTGGATTTCCTCCTCTGTGAATCTCCTAATTTTGTCTATTGGAAAAACCAGTAGACAAAATTGAGTATTGTTTCACTTTTTGTTGTTGTTTTTGTTTTTGAGACAATGTCTCACTTTGTCACTCAGGCTGGAGTGCAGTGATGTGATCATGGCTCACTGCAGTCTTGACCTCCCAGGCCCAAGCAATCCTTGGTAGCTGGAACTACAGGTGTGCACCACCATGCCTGGCCCCTTTTTGCAGAGACGGAGTTTTGCCGTGTTGTCCAGGCTGGTCTCGAACTCCTGGGCTCAAGTGATTTGCCCACCTTGGCCTCCCAAAGTGCTGGGATTACAGGCATGAGCCTCCATGCCTGGCCTAGTATTATTTCTCTTTTAAGAATTCTTCATTGCTTTTAAGAATTAAATTATTTGTTGAGTAAATGTTACAAATAATTTTGTCTGAAAGTTCCTCTTTTACATTTTTAAATTTTTTGACAACGATTTGTTTTTTTTACTTTTAAGTTCAGGAGTACAACAGCAGGTTTCTTAAACTGGTTAAAACAAATGCAAGTTTGTTACATAGGTACACTTCTGTCATGTTTTTTTTTTTTTCTTAGATTATTTCATCACCAGAGATTAAGCCTAGTACCCATTAGTTATTTTTCCTGATCCTCTCTCTCCTGTCATCCTCCACCCTTCAAAAGGCCCCAGTGTGTGTCGTTTCCCTCTCTGTGTCCATGTGTTCTCATCATTTAGCTCCCACTTATAAGTGAAAACATGAGGTATTTGGCTTTTTCTTCCTGTGTGAGTTTACTGAGGACAGCAGCCTCCAGCTCCATCCATGTCCCTGCAAATGACTTCATCTCATGCTTTTATGGCTGCATAGTATTCCATGGTGTATGTGTACCACATTTTCCTTATTCTGTATTTCAGTAATGGACATTTAGGTTGATTCTATGTCTTTGCTATTGTGAATAGCACTACAATAAACATATATGCGCATGTATCTTTATAATAGAATGATTTTATTCCTTTGTGTATATAACCAGTAATGAGATTCCTGGGTCAAATGGTGTTTCTGTCTTTAGGTATGTGAAAAATCACCACCCTGTCTTCCACAATGGCTGAACTAATTTAGACTCCCATCAACAGTGTATAAGCATTCCTTTTTTCCACATATATGAAAAAAGATGATTTTAAGTATATTGTTATTGTTCATACTTTGCTTATATCTTCTTTAAAAAATCATTTCTTAACTAAAGGTCATAAAGATAATTTCTGTATTCTAGTTTTTTTCAGAAGTCTATTTATAATTGTGAATCCAATTGCGGGTAACTGACATCTTAACAAATGTTAGTATTCCAATCTATGCAGATGGACATCTTTCAATTCATTTAGTAAGATTTAAAATTTGAAAAAATGTGTGACTTAGCTCCATAAAATTTATAAAAACTTTTGTTAGATTTTTGGAGATATTTTATGCTTTATTGCTATTGCAAATGACATTCCAAAAATTATCTTTATACTTTAAAGTTTTTCTTTCAAGTTAGGAATCTGTTATTACTTTTAGCTTATTTATCTTTCATCCAACAACCTTGATCAGTTATTTGCTAATTTTAATTATTTTTAAAAATCTTGGCATTTGTTGTTTAGACAGTTTTATAGTCATCATTTGAAAATAATAGCAATTTGTTGCTTTACTTTCATTTTTTCCACTTTTATTTGATTACTTTTTCTCTCTAACTTTACTGCTTAGAATCTTAAGAGAGGTAATGAATTGAGGTAATAATGAGTATCTGTCTATTTTCAATTTTTTTTAACATTGTTAAGTTGAATTTTATTAGTATCATGCAAATATTCCCTTCCACCAAGTACTGTTTTTTTTTTAATTTATTTATTATACTTTAGGTGCATACTGTATCTGACATTTCTCCCCATGTTATCCCTCCCTACCCTCCCCACCCCCCACTGTCTCTCCCCTACCCTCCCAACTGCCCCCAGTGTGTGATGCTCCTCTCCCAGAGTCCACGTGTTCTCATTGTTCAACACCCACCTATGAGTGAGAACATATGGTGTTTGGCTTTCTGTTCTTGGGTCAGTTTGCTGAGAATGATGGTCTACAGATTCATCCAAGTCCCTACAAAGGTCACGAACTCATCGTTTTTTATGGCTGCATGGTATTCCATGGTGTATATGTACCACATTTTCTTTGTCCAGTCTATCATTGATGGGCATTTGGGTTGGTTCCAGGTCTTTGCTATTGTACACAGGGCTGCAATGAACATATGTGTGCATGTGTCTTTATAGTAGAACGACTTATAGTTCTTTGGGTATATACCCAGTTGTGGGATTGCTGAGTCAAATGGAATTTCTATTTCTAGATCCTTGAGAAATTGAACTTTCAATTTTTTAAATGGATTGTTTCTAAACCTTGATCCCTCTTTATTATTTACTTATTTTTCAAATGGGGTTTTGCTAGGTTGCCCAGGCTTGCCTTGAACTCTTGAGCTCAAGTGATGCTCCTGCCTCAGCCATCTAAATAGCTGGTACTATAGGCATGCACCACTGCTCCCTGCTACTCCTTATTCCTGCTAGTTTTGCCATATGTTTATCTATCCATGCATATATATATCTTCACATTCATCTCTTTTTGGCTACCTTTCTTCTTGCCTATTAAATCTTCCTTCTGGAATTGTTCTTCTTGTCAAAACATAAAATTGAGAATTTCCTCTGTTAAGTCTCTGTTGATTAATAAGTTCTGTCTTAAGTTTCCTGAAAAATGTCATCATTTCAACTTGGTTACTGAATGACACTTTAACTAAATGTAAAACTCTAAGTTGACTTATTTTCGGCATTTTGTAGCCCTCATTCTATTGTCTTCTGGATTCAGTTGCTCCTCTTGAAAAATGTATCGATACCTCTATTTTTCTTTTGTAGGCATTCTGTCTTTCTGGTTTGTCTCCTTGTTTGCTTTTTTAAAA
This sequence comes from Alouatta palliata, assembly GCA_004027835.1. Lineage (NCBI taxonomy): Eukaryota > Metazoa > Chordata > Mammalia > Primates > Atelidae > Alouatta > Alouatta palliata. Next base: position 3,646 of record PVKV010019825.1, on the reverse strand, counting down.
TGCCTCCCCTAATTTTTTTTTGTTTTATTACAATCAGATGGATGTACAATAAAACTATTAAAGCTAAAATTGTGCTATAGGCTGAATGTTTATGTCTTTCCAAAATCTGTAAGTTGAAACCCAATCAATGATATGATGGCATTTAGAATGAGGGTTTTAGTAGGTGACTTGTCATGAGGATGGAATCCTAATAAATAGGTGTTTATATATTTATATATGTGAGGGACTACAGAGACTTTACTTCCTTTTTTCATCATGTGAAGACAAGGCTAGAAGACAACCATCTATAAAGCGGGAAGTGGGCCCTTACCAGACAGTGAATCTGCAACTGTCTTCATTTTGGAGTTCCTAGCCTCCGTAACTGTGAAAAATACATTTCTGTTGTTTACGAGCCACCCAGTGGATGGTATTTTTTTTTTTTTACAGGAGCCCAAACAGGTTAAGACTGAAAATTCGTTCTAACAGGTAGAGTGCTGCTGTAAAAATATCCAAAAATGTGTAAGCAGCTTTGGAACTGGGTAATGAGAAGAGGCTGGAAGAGTTTTGAGGGACACGCCAGAAAAAAACTACATTGCCATGAACAGACAGTAAAGGGTGATTCTGGTGAGTCCCCCCCCAACAAAAGAGGAGAGCTGTAGAGAACGACCAGTCTTCTCAGAGAACACGTAATGCATTTGTCCCTTCAAACTGTAATCCAGGAAAACTGGCCTCTCCAGATACTAGATGAGCTAGTACCTTGAACTTGAACTTCTCAACCTCCAGAACTGTGAGAAAATAAATTTTTTATTTAAGCCACCCAGTTTATGGTATTTTGTATGGAAGACTAGACAGATTAATACAAGCTCCTTCCACAACTCTAAGGTAACCCAGCATTAGGTTTTTGTAATATGCACAAAACTAATATATTTTCACGTCAGTTGTTTAAGAGTGCTCTACGTTTAGTCGGACTTCTTTTTGTGAGTGCCTTTAAAGGGTCATGGGCGTTTTGAGGATCAGGCAAACGGAACAATAAATTGGGGAATCACTTAAATTTGTGCACAGTCACTTGTATTATGTTTTTGGCAGTCTCTAGTTTGTATAATTATGTAATTGCTAGCCATTCTGATGTAGGCTGGCTCCAGGTGTCTACCATTTACTAGGCTTAATTAAAATTAACATTGCAGAGGTATAGGTCTGAAGCTTGTATTGTCATACAAAAGTGTTGTTACCTGGTGCTAAAGAGATGTGGGGAATAAAGAACTGGTTAAAATAAATGGGGTCAGTAGCCACTCTGTGGCAAATTTTCCAACAATCAAATGGATAAAATTGTAAACAGATGATATGATTTTCAACAATACTAGTGAACACAGAATTTATCTCTTAATACAACAATACTTCAAAATTCACTTATATAACAGTGTTGTTAAACAGTGGGAATCCATGAAATAGAATTTGTCAAAACTCTGATGTTGATATTGTGCTAACATGTAACAGTACTAAATTAGGTTTGTCTATATGTGGCATATTTATTCATCCTAAAATCAATGATAAATGAATACGAACCAGGGTCAATTATCCTAGAGGAGTAGTTTTGAACAGAGTGTAACTTTACCCCCAGGCCCACCTAGGGATGACTGCCAATGTCTGGATATAGTTTTAGTTGTTACAATTATCATCTAAGGGTTAGATTCCAGGAATGCTGCTAACCAACCTATAGTCTATAGGACGCCCCCACAGTAAACAATTATCCAGCCCCAAATGTCACTAATGTTGAGGTTGAGGGAGTCCACCTTGGAGGAAAGACTAAATTATCTCTTTTGCTCTATAATTAAAACCATTACCCAATCATTGTCATATAAAAAGATAACCTATGACTATGTGGTCAAATATTAATATGCGTATGTGATTGTTAATTGCTAAATATGTTATTTCTGCACTGTGTGATATTTACAATATTTATCACAAACCTTTTTAAAATTTGTGATTTTTTTCTCAGTCTAAATGCATTTTGACTTTTACATTTAATTGTGTAGTTATAAGTTTGTTTGTTTTTTTTTTTAAAAAAAACTCCACCCCAGAAATTTCAGGCCTATAAAACCTTGGTGGTACTTCTGGAGACCATTCTGGAATATGAAAAATGTATTAGTTATCTATCGCCGAGTAACAAATCACCCAAAACTTTTTGGTTTTTGAACAACAACCATGTATTAGCTAATAATTCTGCAGTTAGCAGTTGGTCTGGATCAGCTAGGTGGGCCTTCTCCAGGGGTCACTCATGTAGTTGCGGTCATTTGACAGGCTATTTGGGGCTGACAGGATAAGGTGGTCTCACAGATGTGTTTGGCCAATGGCACTGGCAGTTAATTGGGCACTTTAGTTTTCCTTCTTTCCTTTGTGGTTTCCTAAGCACAGGGCTCAGATGAAGTTCTTTATACTGAAGTCTCAGGACAGCAAATCAATAGGTCAAGAGTGGAAGTTACTCTGGAATTCAATGTCATCTCTGCCACATTCTACTAGTTAAAGCAACTTAGGAGGCCAGCCGCAGTCAAGGAATGTGGAAATGGACTTGCCTTTTGATGGTTAGCAGAAAAGGAACATTACAAAGTCATAGGACTGTAAGGGGACTAGGCTTTTATGGAAGACATTGTTTTGAACAGAATGCCACAGCCAACATTTACTCAATTTTCTAAAATGTAATTAGATATGTTGAGTGCTTTTATTTTATTCTCCATTTTTGAAAACTATTCTTTCATATTTTTCCTCTGTCATGTCCCAGCCCATGCTGAGGTCTGAGGGGAATGGGTGAATGAATGGCAGATAGCTGAGAAAACTATCTGCAATCAGCAGATAGCTGAGAAAACACTCACAAGGCCATAGGTAGGAGAAATATGGCTTTATTCATCAACTCTCTTATCAGCAGCTCTCTTACACTGTGTTCTGTCTCTGCTTGCTTTGGCTGCTCCCACGCACACCTGCATGGCTGGCTCTCCCTTGGCTCTTCAGGGTCAGCTAGTTAGCTCTTACTCTCTGGGCACAAGTACCTGTACCATGTCAGCAGCGGAGTTGTACATTTTAAAGACAATAGTAGCTTAGAGTCAAATTATGAGCCTTCCCATATTATGGCTACATGGTTGTGATAACAAGTGGAGTTATATGCCTGTGCTCTAAACTCACTGAGTCAGGCAGAATGTTTACCTCAACCATGTTCCTTACACCGTCTATGGCTTTCTAAGATGCATCCTGGATAATCTCTCTGTAGTTATAGCACTGAATCTACAAATTCTTTTCATTAGTCTTCCAATTAGATGTCTAATATTGTTACCAAATTTTCAATTTGCTGGTATTATTCATTTCCTGTAATATTAGTTATTTTTCTTTTTTCTTAAATTGTACGTTAGGTACTGGGGCACACGTGCAGATCATGCAGGATTGTTGCATAGGTACACACATGGCAATGTGGTTTGTTGCCTCCACACCCCTGTCACCTACGTCTGGAATTTCTCCTCATGCTATCCCTCCCTGACCTCCCCATCCCCCCACTGTCCCTCCCTTTTCCTCCCAACAGACCCCAGTGTATGATGCTCCCCTCCCTGTGTCCATGTGTTCTCATTGTTCAACACCCACCTATGAGTGAGAACATGTGGTGTTTTATTTTCTGTTCTTGTGT
>PVKV010019824.1:0-41237 GCA_004027835.1 Alouatta palliata | reverse complement strand
GACCAGCCTGACCAACATGGTGAAACCCCGTCTTAAAAAAAAAAAAAAAGAAAGTCTAAAGTCATACTTCGGATGAGGACTGTCAACTCAGGCACATTCCTTGCCCTCCAGAATTTATATACATATGATAACAGCTAGTTGTTTTCCCTGCAGATTCTTCTCTCCTTTTTTTTTTTTTTTTTTTTTTTGAGACAGACTCTCACTCTGTTGCCCAGGCCACAGTGCAGTGGTGCAATCATAGCTCACTACAGCCTTGACTCCCCAGGTTCAGGTTACCCTCCCACTTCATCCTTCCAGGTAGCTGTGACTGCAGGCATGTGCCACCATGCCTGGCTAATTTTGTGTGTGTGTGTGTGTGTGTATATATATATATATATATATATTTTTTTTTTTTTTTTAAAGACAGGGTTTTGCCATGTTGCTCAAGCTGGTCTCGAACTCCTGAACTCAAGGGATCTGCCTGCGTTGGTCTCCCAAAATGTTGGGATTACAGGCATGAGCCACTATGCCTAGGCGCCTGCAGATTTTTCTAGTGATTCACAGTTTTAGCTCTCCACTCCAGATGTGTTATTTGGTTGGCTAGCCTTTAATATATCTTGCATGTCTTGAGGCCAGCTCCAGAAAGCTCTCATGAAGGTGGGAAGGTGAAGAACTGCTAAGAGACTTACAGACTGGTCTTCTCTTATCACCCCATGTGACTCTCAGTTGAGGGGCATGCAGGCACACATACTGATGGCAATGTAGGTTTGTAAACAATACTATTAATAGGCTGGGGCTGGGAGAGAAAAATAGCCCACAAGAAATCTGGAGATACCTGTCTTGAGTATAACCTGCAAGACATACTCTAACAGAGTAATCATAGCACGATATAATTGCTGGAGACTGAGCAAAATCTATCCCTGGTTTGTCGCTGACTCACTTTGTGGCATGGGCAAACCATTATTACTCTTTGATTTAGTTGTCTTATTTGTATGAAAAAGGGAAAATAACATGTGTTTAAAAAGCACTCTGAAATTCCTCTGAAAGGAGGTCTATAAGTGCAAAGTACTATTGTCGTTGTTATTATTATTATTAGTGTTCTAGTATGATTTAGTTTTATGCCATGTAGGTCACAGATGTTTTAATTCTTCTCATTGATGAATTACAAAATACTTCCATCTCATTCTGTTTCATAGCATTGATAACAGTTTAGCACATCTTTGTTTTAACCCCAGTTAAAGTATATGTCCAAAACAGACCTCATTAATAAAATACAATTACCAAATTAAATATATCTATGCTACTTTCTATTGTTTTTTTTTTCCTCCTTAAAAATGTGGTTACCAACAACTACTAAATAAGACCTTTAATTACTGCCAATCTTCTCTTGAAAGTAACAGTGCTTATCTTGAGTAGTTTGAACTGTAAGTGGTATTCAGTACACAGTGGGGTTGTAATGCGATTATGAAGTATAGCAAGTTAGTGATAAATAAGCATGATAAACCATATATTTGTATTAGAAATAATATTTGAATTATCAACTGAATAAAAAGGCTGCAACTGCCGGTTCCTTGGGGTGGGCATGTGATAAAAATAAAATACAGTTAAGTATACTTGGAATAAAAAATTGTGTATGCTTCAATATGTATTATAGAAACCTTTTAAATTGAATGTGTTTTTGAGTTTACAGCATTGAAATTACTGGGAGACTTAAAAGAGTTGCTTTGCTTTCTGACATTAAGCTTTTCAAATTAGAATTTAAAAAACTTTTTTAACTCATTCATCAGTAGAGAACTTTGGCTTTTGTATAAGATACTATAGTTCTCCCCCAGATTTTCAGTGATTTTCCAATGGAGTAGCAATAAAAAAAAATTCCTTTAATTACAATAGAACTTGCACATAAAATCGTGCAAGAAAGAAGATGTAATGTTCTTCTTGCCTTTTTTCCTTTTCAATATTTTAGTAGTTATAGAAATAACTTCTTAATATTGGAGAACAGTAATTTATATAAAATAAGTAATATTGTGACTCTTATTGATATTTCGCATGAAGTAAAATGAGCAGTAAATTGTGTGCATTTATTCGTAAGTATCCTAAGTCATGGGGCCACGTAGGAGGAAGTATAGCTGCCATAGGGTCTTAGAAACCAGAAGTCACATAGTAGCAGCCACAAACTGCGTATGACCTCTAAATGTGTTTAATTTGCCTGAAGAACACTTCAAATTTCTAAATGGTTGCTAATATTTTTTAGGGTAGAGAGTTCCTATAAAGAGCCAGATTTCTGGCATTTTAAAATAAAATCAGTATGTGGCCACCATAGGTCAACATTCCTGAATGGCCACAATTGACTGAAGCTGAGTAGCAAGCTAAGCAGTTTAGACGGAACATGAGGTCTCCAGTTTGCCGTGGCCTCATTGCAGCCCACTTCACTCATTTCTGTTATTCATGTGGCTACTATAAGCATTTGTTTGCTAAAAAAAAAAAAATCTGGAGGCATGTTTTTCTTTTTTCTCTTTTTTTAACCAGCTCCCTCCCTTCGCAATAAAAAAAAGAAAAAGAAGCCATGAAACTTGGGGTTTTAAACAGTAAAAAATATCCAACTAACATAAGTGTGTTTATTGTATCCAACTAACATAAGTGTGTTTATTAAAGCAAATCATATAAAAATATAACTTAGCAGCTAACCTATTCATGGCACTGTATACTTTTCTTTCTTTCTTTCTTTCTTTTTTTTTTTCAGACAAAGTCTCAGTCTGTTGCCCAGGCTGGTGTACAGTGGTGCAGTCTCAGCTGACTACAACCTGCCTCTTGGGTTCAAGCAATTCTCCTGCCTCAGCCTCCTGAGTAGCTGGGATTACAGGCACATGCCACCACGCCTGGCTAATTTTTGTATTTTTAGTAGAGACGGGTTTTCACCATGTTGGCCAGGCTGGTCTTGAACTCCTGACCTTGTGATCCACCCACCTTAGCCTCCCAAAGTGTTGGGATTACAGGCATGAGCCATGATGCCAAGCCACTGTGTACTTTTCAAAGCACTATCGCGTGCTGTTTGTCCTCTGATCCTCACAGCATCTCTGGGAGTAGGATAACAATTACATATTCATTTTTCCAATGAGAAAAGCAAGTTTTGGTGAAGATCATTAATTTATCCAGATTTGCAGCTGATTTGTTGGAGCTGAGCTATAACTCATCTTCAGACTGTTCATCTAGAGTAACACTGTCCACTGTGAGAAATGTTCTGTATCTGTGCCGTCCAGTGCTGTTGAACACTTGAATGTAGCTAGTGGGATTGAGGAACTGAATTTTCCATTTTACTTAGTTTTAATTAATTTAAATGGAAATATATTTAACAGTCTTATTCGTTTCAATGAAATTCATTAAAAGATTTCTGTTAGGTTTTTTATAGTTAGTTACCCAAGTGGCAAGCATCTGTTCCACCAGTAGTTCAACATATTAAAATACTGAATATTTTCTGTGTCTGCATAGATTTCCTTCCATAAAGGAATCATACACAGTAGCATTCTTTGTAACAAAGTCAGGGGACCCAGTGGTAAAGTTCTTAATGTACATTATCTTCCAAGATTCCTAGTTCAGATAAAGGGCATAATTAGAGGTGTGTTTAAGCATCAGAAGCATGCAGATGACTAAAACCATCTCCTTTTCTGGTGTTTTTTATTTTCTAAGATACTAGTAGCTGTTACAGAATCGTATAGGAAACTTAACATTCTCTGATAATTGATTGGCTGGTTTAAGTTGGACCAGAGTGACTTTTAGAAAGGTGACCATTAGCTAAACTCTGTCAGTTAGTGTTTATCATTAAATCCAGAATGGCATTGACTGGGACGCATTCTGATTTCAGAGATGTTATAACGTAGGGCAGGAGATGTACCTTAAAATTGGTGAAATATGATTTGTCAGTGGGCTTCATCTACATTTGGTCAGCTTATAACCAGAGACAGCATTGAGATGCAAATGTCAACCTCTCTTTTGCCCTGTGATTAATTAAACCCTTTATCTTCACCCAAACAGGACCCCACCCCACCTCCGCCTCCATTGCTCTCTGTACTTTGTCCCCTTCCTTACTACCTTATCCAGATTATGATTAGTTAACAGAAAGAAATCCTGGTGATTAGGAGTGGGCTTAAGCTCTCGTTTAGTAGCAGTTTGATTACTTTACATATACTCACTTTCTGTAAACACCTCCCTATCCCCTCCCCACCCCCTCCCCCACCAAATGCAGGCAAGGATATTTTATTATCCTAAGTAATACTGAACAAGCTTAACCAATCACCTTCTAGCACGCAGGCAACTCTGCAGCACTCTGTTTTAGAATACCACATGCTGTAATTCAAATGATCACATTAGCTATCCAAACGCACCATTTGTTTTTAAATACTGGAGTGTTTACCTGAATTTTTCCCCTTTTCATCTTCCCACCCCACTACACCAGTACATTGTCACTGTAATGACAGGTTTATTTATGTGCCTTAATATCCCCACTTCCTGTTATTTTAAAAATGTCTCTGTAAGAGTCTTCTTGAACATCTTAAAATATTAGTTAATATGTAGATTCATGTCTTTTCCATTATGCCCTTTGAATCTTGCCTTTATTCAGACTTCAAAATAAGCACTTCTAAACTCCCATCTTAAATTTTTAATACCAATCTTTCTCTGGAAACTGAGGATGCCTTCTGAAACCTTAACAGCCATCAAAAGAAATTTAGGGATTTGAATCTGTTAAAATAGAAGAGTTTCTTGTCCACAATGGAGTCTGACACCCTAACAGTTACCATTTTGGACACTGCTGTATAAAGGTTCCAAATACAAGCCATTCAGAGTTTACACTTGCATGCAAAACTCATGCACGAGTTGGGGATATCATGTATTAGGTAGTAACAAGAAGTCCTGAGTGCTTTGGTAAATGTGTTGGTTTGTACCATATAAAATTGCTGCCATTAGATCTTTTTTGTGTACAAAACGTGGCAACTTCATATGGTCCACCCTGATATTATAGGTGCAGACCAGTCCAGCTTATATAAATTGCTTTCTCTATTTTTGCTGTTTTCTCTTATTTTTCCTCAATTAGTAATTTTACTCCAACCTTCTCTTTGCTGCCATCCTTTTGTATTTCTCAGTTAATAACATTTTTTCTAGTGCCCTTCCCTTTTTAACTAATTCCCCAAATCTATTAGCTGCAGAATTAGTAGCACAAAGAAGGCTGGTTGCATAGTATGTACCTCCATGATGCAATCAGTACTTACCACTTCAAGTGTTTGACCTGTTCTGAGGTTTTCATTATCCTAAAAGGGTAGTGTCTCGAATACATTTACTGCCCAATAAATAAGCCACCATAGTTCCTTACTGCTCACATGAAAAAAGCAGAAGGAAAAAAACGCTACTTTTTTGTTCAATGCCGATAGAAGCCATGCTATGTGATGTCTTTGTTATGACATGGTTCAGCTAAAGCATCTCTGGAAAATAAAATTAATAAATACCCTTTGTTATATTTGCCTTTGTTTAAGTGAATATAAATTAATAAATCTGCAGGGTTTTTTTTTTTTTTTTTTTTTTTTTTTTTTTTTTTTTTTTTTTTTTTTTTTTTTTTTTTTTTTTTTTTTTTTTTTTTTTTTTTTTTTTTTTTTTTTTTTTTTTTTTTTTTTTTTTTTTTTTTTTTTTTTTTTTTTTTTTTTTTTTTTTTTTTTTTTTTTTTTTTTTTTTTTTAGTAATTGGTTGTTTTTGGATCTTTGTCTCAAAAAGGAAATGGGATATGTTATATTTTATAATTAGAAGTGATAGAGACATCAACTGTCATTTAAAAGTTTAAAAAAAGAAGAACTCTAGAAATTATACCATTTTTATTTCTGTCCATTTGTGTTTGTAATCTGCTAATTTCCAAGGTGACATGGTGTTACAGTGAGTGTTGATTCATTCATGTTTTTGTTATTTGGTTGCCATTTTTATTTAAAGAGGATGTCAGTAGTTGGTAGTAAATACAAATAGACAAATATCAAATACTTTACTGATTAACTGTTCTTTACGTGTAGTCATGCTAATCTTCACAATCTGCTAAATGGTTGCTTTTATCCCCACTTTACAGATGTGAAATAGGTAAACTTAACTTATTTTCTAGGATGGTAAATTATTTCTGCTACAGACCTGCAGTTGAAACTTAGGGCCATCAGACTCCAAAGATGTTAGCTCCCCTGCTCTTCCTCAGTGTCGTACATCCTAGCTATTGAAAAAGAAATCCTTAAACATCTGTGTCACTGCAGTGCCTCTTTAGAGTGTCTATTATTGTTCTATGTTGTAAGTTTGTTTTTAGCGAATTTGTTTTGCTTATCATGCATCAAACATAGGTAAGATGTCTGTTCTCATGGCACATTATACAGAAGAGTGAAGAGCAAGATCAAGATCGTTTCAGACAGTAACCACCCCTACAGAGACAATAAAATGGGATGGTTTGATAGAAGTGGATAGGAAGTTCTAAGAAGCTGGTGTTTAAGCCGAGACCTGAATGACAAGAGGGAGGAAATTCTGGAGGCAGGATGTTCTACACCAGGGGAACAACTGGGGAAAAAGCCTGAAGCTGGAGCATCTTAGGACAGTTAGGAGGCAGGTGTGACTGGAGGACAGGCAACGAAGGGAAAGTGTTAGAAGATGAAGTTGGACAAATAGGCAGGAGCTAGATCTTGAAAGAAGGGCATTGGTAAGGAGTGTGGTGTGAGTATTATCCTCAGTACAGTGGGAAGCTCTTCAAGGCTTTTAAATAGGACAATGACATGATCTGATATAGGACTTATAAAAGATAACTCTGGCAACTATTTGATGAGTGACACTACATCTGATTGTGTATATTTCCACTGTGGGAGCTTTTGGAAGGTCCCCCTCCACCAAATGTGCACCTCTTGGAAATACTCCATGTTTTTCCTCTAGAAATTATGCACAGAGGTCTAGAGGAAAATACTAAAGCCCTAAAAATTACGTATTAATTAGGGAGATTCTGAAGAGCATCACAACTTTGAAAGGTGACTGGGATAATGCAGTCTCATTCCCATCTCAGTATGTTATTTATTGTGTGCTTTGCTAAGCAGCTGCTAGGGTCCTAAAGACCTCTAGTATTACAGTGACTACATTTGTAAGTTGTGTTGCCCCAAATTGTAGTAGGGATGGAGATAAAGAAATGCATTCGTATACAAATTCTTGCTAGATATTAATAATCAGTGCTGGAGAACCTTCTACATTCTTTCTGGGAAGTACCTTGTAAAGACCTATTGATTTTAGTTTTCTTCTGGTACATTTAAAGTATGTCACTGGCTTTTAAAATTAAAAATATGTTTTACTTAAATATTGTCTTTTTTGAGCCTTTGAGTGTGAGGGTTGAATTTTTAGCAAGAAACGAATTTTGTTTGGATTTGTTTTTAATTACTATTTTTTAAAAAATATGTTAAGGGCTTCTGGTGGTGGTGGAAAATATTAATTCCTTTAAAAATATGGCTGCGTTACTAGATCCACATTTGATTTTCTGTGTTTTTGTGAACAACTGATCAAATTAGATTCGTCACTCTTGGCTTGTGGTGATTTGAAATTGAAATGGAATATATTAAAGCAGCCAGCCACACTGATTACATTGCAAGCCTCATTTAATTTCATACATTCACACATTACAGTGAAAGGCAGCTTTTTAAATGCGTGATTGTGACTGTACCTTGAGCAACTCCAAAGGTCATCTGTAATGGGCGCATAATTTGTTAGTGTTAGATATCTGATTTATGGTAGGTGTTCCTCAGCCTGATTTGTACTGGTAGTAAATATGGTGAGTATCCAAAGTCAAATCTGTCAGAAGTTTAGCCTGTCACATTTGGTGGTATGGTCTTATTCTTCATTGGTCAGTAGACCACAGTAAATCATGGACTAGCTGTCATCCTTAAGTCGAGAAAGTGGCAGTACCCATCCCCTGTTAGCACAGGGGTTAAATAAGCTATCCTTCTTAAGAGGGCAGGCTGGCCCAGGTGGAGGTTCTAATAGTATTACCAGCTCAGCTAACAGTACTTGCTCACAGCTACTTGAGCCCTAGTCCCAAGAAGGCTATAAAAGGACTTTCAGTTTCATGGATGTATGGACATTTGTGAGCTTTCTCTTTTTTCTTTGACTTTCTGTAGCGGCGAAGTCTACCAACTTCATTTCCTTTGTGTCTTCTGTGTGGCAGGCACTGTGGGGCAGCTCCCAGAGATCCAGAGTAGAATTTTTTTTTTTTGAGACATAGTCTCACTCAGTTGCTCAGGCTGGGGTGCAGTGGCGCAAGCACTGCTCACTGCAGCTTCAATTTCCTAGCCTCTAGCAATCCTCCTGCCTTTGCCTCCTAAGTAGCTGGGATCACAGGTGTGTATCACCCACACCCACCTACCCCATCACCACCCTCTCCTCCCACCAGCTAATTTTTTAAAATTTTTTTTGTAGAGACTGGGTCTTGCCATGTTGCCCAGGCTGATCTCAAACTCCTGGGCTCAAAGAATCCTCTCGCCTTGGCCTCTTAATGTGTTGGGATTACAGGTATGGGCCACCATGCCAGCCCAGAGCAGGATTAAGACACAATTTCTGCCCTTAAGAAGAAGACAATTAGATATGACCATTTGTTCCATTGTGTGGTTTTTAATGACATAAAATGGCTTTGACCCTTTCAGTGACTTGGGAACACAATTTGCATTAGGCAGCTCCTAATTTTATAGGAGTTCATAATTATAGGAGTTCATAAGGCAGTTCATAATTTTATCACACGTGGGGTGGGTTAGTACAGTGTCACAGAGAATAAGACTGACATGGACTTGATGAGAACGTCCAGCTACTTTGAGAATCCAGTTGCAGAGTTGCCTTGATTTTGGTTGTGATGGTGGAGACATGTTTATTTTGATCTTTTGTTGCATTCTAGGGTTTATTCAGAGATACGTAGATTTGTTTTTGTTGGCTTTGATCAACCAGTTTGTTATTTTTTAGTTTTCAGTAACAAGAGACACCTAAAACCATTTTTTAAAGCTTTATTGTTTACATTCCTGAATGGGAAAATAGTAAGATAGATATTCTACCTAACTCCTCTCCTCTCTTAATAACTTTCAAATATATAGGCCGAGTCTGGTGGCTCACGCCTGTAATCCCAGCCCACCCTCCCCTGAGCTGAGGCAGGAGGGTAATTTGAGGCCGGGAGTTCTAGATCAGTCTGGGCAGCATAGTGAGACCCCCATCTCTTAAAAAAAAAAATTAACTGGGTATGGTGGCACGTGCCTATCTGTAGTCTTTGCTCCTTGGGAGGCTAAGGCAAGAGGATTACTTGAGCTTAGGAGTTCAAGATTATATTGAGTTATGATCATGCCATTGTACTGTAGCCTGGGTGACAAAACAAGACCCTGTACTGTGTGTGTGTGTATATATATACACAAAAATATATATGTGTATGTGTATATATAATTTGGTGTGTGTATGTATGTATATATATATATATATCCCCAAATTCCCTAGGAAGTTAAGTTCATTGTTAGAAACAAAATAGACTATAGATTAGTATAGGGAAAAAAAATCGAAAGTTGTAGGGCCATTTTAAAAGAGCAGCATTTCCAATCTGTTCTATCTAATTCTAGTGCCATTAGTATTCCTGGGGTTAACAAAGGCTCCCTGACCAAAGAAGTTTAGAGAATGCTACATTCTGTATCCCCCACCCCTTTGTTGTTTTCATTGTATATTAGCATATTTAAGCCTCAAAGTTGTCCTGCAATAGAGAAATTTAATTTTGTTTTAAGCCTGCTTTCTCCATATTTATGCACGTGCAGGACATAGTTTAGTAAACACTAGAATAGAATTTTGGAAATCATTCATTCTCTTTTATCTTTGCTTAATAAATAGATAATAAAAATTCAGGCTTCTGCTATCTCCTGAACTTATACAATATTTATTGAATGCATGTTACATACCTATAAAAGTCCAAAAAAGTATGGTACTAAGAATATAGGCAGTAAAAGAATGGAAGGAGGAGAGAAGCAGGTAGCAGCATGAACTGAAATTAATAGTACTGATGAGTTTGTGGATAAAGAAGTGAGCTGATAATGAAAAGACCAGATTGGGGTAAGGAGTAGACAGACAGGACCTGCATATGAGTCATCATCTGTGGACCTGTGGGTATAGCCAGCTCCCAGACCTCAGGACTCGTGGACACCAGTATGCCACACTGAAGACTGTTGGCTGCAGTGGTTCAAGATTTTAATAGTATGTCATGGCCACCTAATGCAGGGTTCACAAACTCAAATGTCTTTAAGACCATGATGAAGTATAAATGCTGTTTTCTTTTCTTTTTTTTTTTTTTTTTTTTAAATAAATGCTGTTTTCATACAGAAAACATGAGCTCTGTTTTGCCAGACATTCTTGTTCTTCAAGCAGAGGAAGAAACACGGATCGTCCTGTGGAATTGTCTGATGTTTGAATACTGGCTGTAGTTTTTGTGTTGCTTTGTTTAGCCAAAACTGGGGAATACTGGGTGAGGACATGGGAACTCTCTTACATTTGCTGATGGGAGTAAATTGGTATAAGAAATGTGGCAGTATCTAGTAAAGTTGAAGGTATGCAAGCATAAGACCCAGCAATTCCACTTCTAGGTGTATGCCCCAGAGACAGACACCACTCCCCACCCCCATATACCACACTCAAGGAGATGTTTATGGATGAATATCTATCTGCATTGTCTGTAATTGTCCCCTAGGTAAGTAAGTGGCAGATAGAGAAGTACATATAAAATGATTTATATAAATCTTATAAACAGCATTAAAACAATACCTATATGTTGTTTATTCTTATACAAATACATAGTAAAAGTATAATATGCAGGTGGGAAAGAGATAACAGCAAATTCGAATTGTTGCCTATAGGAAATGGAGGTAGAGAAGCTATGTACACTAGGAAGCCATTGAAGATTTTAAGCAGAGAGGGGGCATGGCAGGATCTGATCTGTTTTTGAAGGTCACTCTGGCTGCTGCATCACAGGGAAACAAGAGGAGAAGCAAGGAGAGTAGTTAGAAGGTTTTAGTTACAGTAGTCCTGCTTCCTGGTGAGCAAGAGGTGGCTTGAATTCCAAATGTAGTGGAGATTTTCTCAACCTTGGCACGGTTGACATTTTGAGCTAGATTATTCTTTGTCATGGAGTCTCTCCTGGTTCACCCCACGATCGAGAACCTCTAGCCTAAGCTGTATATTGGGAGGTTAAGAGTAAAAATTTCGAATCCATTTTTAAGAGGGAGAAATCAGATAGAGCTTGAGTTAATGGGAAAAGAATTTGTGGAGGAGGTGGGATTTGAGGTGATCTTTGCAAGAGAATGGAACAGACACACTCATTCCAGAGACACTAAGCCTTGACTATTTTAAAACTTAACAAAAGCGTTTCTTTAATCTCATATTCCCTGCTCCCACTTCTCCTTTGTAAGATTCTTGTAAGAGAGCTGTGTATAAGCTCTTCACTTCTCTAGCATTTAGTTCACTCAACTGCTCTATTGCTCACACCAGGGTCCTTAGTGACTTCCTAGTTACCAAACCCAGTGGAATCTTTCCAGTCCATCTACCATTGACCTCTCCACCCCATTTGTTTTCCTGTTTTATTTGTTTGTTTATTTATTTGTTTGTTTTTGAGATGGAGTTTTGCTCTTGTCGCCCAGGCTGGAGTACAATGGTGTAATCTCGGCTCACTGGAACCTCTGCCTCATGGGTTCAAGTGATTCTCTTGCCTCAGCCTCCAGAGTAACTGAGATTACAGGCACCTGCCACCACACCCAAAATAGAAAAAGCCAATTTTTGTATTTTTAGTAAAGACAGGGTTTCACCATGTTAGTCAGGCTGGTCTCGAACTCCTGATCTCAGGTGCTCCAGCTACCTCGGCCTCCCAAAGTGCTGGGATTACAGGCGTGAGCCGCTGTGTCCGGCCTTTTTTCCATTTTTTAAATGATTTCCTCTTACATAATCCAAAGTGCAGATCACAATGTATGTTGAGACATTAATCTATATGTTGATATAGTTTGAAAAATTGTACATCCTTTGTATCATAGAATATTGGGCGGCCATTACAGTGTGCATTATTATCCATGTTCTGTAAAAATGAATTGTATGTATTAAGTAAGAAAAATAGGTTTCAGGTCCATGTAGTCAATATACTGTCACCTGTAGTAACATACACACATATATTCATGAGCATCAGTTTAGAAAAAAGCTGGCAGGAAATGCACTGAGATGCTAGCAGTCATTTTCCTGACAGTGTGTTACTTTTATAATTGAAGTGGGGCAGCATACTGAAAACATTGGTTTATCCAATGTCCCCTCTGTTCTCTTCCCTCTGTGTACATTCTCTATGGATGATCTCATCTGAACCCTGTGCACCAAGGACTTCAAGTATAACTCGACTGATCAGTTCCTCTTTCAGACTGATTTTTAGACTCGCATACCTATTGATCTCCTAGATAGACCCACTGAGAGGTCTGTCCCGTGAACATCTGTCAAAATCAACATGTCCAGAAGTGAAGTCATTGTATTCCTTGTTCTCCACTAGCTGTTTCTTTTTTTTTTTTTTTTTTTTTTTAGACGAAGTTTCGCTCTTGTTGCCCAGGCTGGAGTGCAATGGCGTGATCTCAGCTCACCGCAACCTCCGCCTCCTGGGTTCAAGCAATTCTCCTGCCTCAGCCTCCCGAGTAGCTGGGACTACAGGCACGTGCCACCATGCCCGGCTAATTTTTGTATTTTTAGTAGAGACGGGGTTTCACCATGTTGACCAGGATGGTCTCGATCTCTTGACCTTGTGATCCACCCACCTTGGCCTCCCAAAGTGCTGGGATTACAGGCGTGAGCCACCGCGCCCTGCCAACTAGCTGTTTCTTTTACTCTCCCTTTCCCAGTCACCGGCACACCACACCTATCCTGTCATCCAAGCCAGAAACAATCCTATAGACTCTTCTCTTCCATTCCCTCCACATCCAGTCCATGTTCAAGATTTGTGGCCGGGCGTGGTGGCTCATGCCTATACTTCCAGCACTTTGGGAGGCCAAGGTAGATGGATCACAAGGTCAGGAGTTCAAGACCAGCCTGGCTAATGTGGTGAAACCCCATCTCTACTAAAAACATAAAAATTGACCAGGCGTGGTGGCATGCACCTGTAATCCCAGCTACTCAGGAGGCTGAGGCATGAGAATCGCTTGAACCCAGGAGATGGAGGTTGCAGTGAGCCAAGATCATGCCACCACACCCCAGCCTGAGCAACAGAGCGAGACTCCGTCTCAAAAAAAAAAAAAAAAAGATTTGTAAGCTGGTTCTACCTCTAGGTACATCCTGCGGTGCTCTCCTTCCACCATTTTCACTTGGTGCCACCGTAATTCAGGTGGTCCTCTCAACAGGATTCCTAGACAAGTCTTACTGGTTTTTCTACTTCTAGACCTGCTCTGTCTATTGCAGTAGCCATTAGCCACAGGTGCCTGTTGAGCACTTGAAACATGACTAGTTTAAATTGAGATGCATCATATGTATCAGATATGCTTCATTAATATTTATACATTGATTACATGCTGAAAGGATAATATTTTAGATGTACTGGATTAAACGTAACATTATTAAGATTTACCTGTTTTAGGGGTTTTAAAAAATGTGGCTACTAGAACACTGAATATTCTCAGAATGGCATATATGGCTTACATTGTATTTCTACTGGACCATACTGTGTCTAAGCAGCCATCCCCCCTTTGATTTATCCTCCACATTGCTGTCAGAATGATCTTGCTGAAAAACAGTCCCTGGGCTAAAATTCTTTGAGGTGCTTTGGGATAAAGTTTAAGATTAGCTTAATATACCATGCCTTCACTAAAGGCATTCAGTTTCAAAAACTTTTAAAACACTGTGCTGTCCAAAGTGTCTGGTTAGGTAGGTTGCCAGCTTTCAACCTCTGATCTAAGGACTGTCTGTCATCTCTGTGGCACCTCTACTCGCAAATATTTCAAAACTTGTTAGACAGTTGATGCACTATAAATAGATTGAAGTAGAGTTGAGTATATGAGAAAGTACCCTGTATCAATTCTACATTCATGCCAAATAAAAAGTTTTATACAAACCCTCAAGGGACAGCTACATTCCTAATACTC
The DNA here is from genome assembly GCA_004027835.1 of Alouatta palliata. Lineage (NCBI taxonomy): Eukaryota > Metazoa > Chordata > Mammalia > Primates > Atelidae > Alouatta > Alouatta palliata. The sequence continues at coordinate 27,111 of PVKV010019824.1, read as the reverse complement.
TGTTGAAAGTTATCTACTGAGCTGTGCACCTATTCCTAATAGGCCATATGTGTTAGTAGGCACTCTGAGGAGATTGAAGTGGCTTCGAGCCACTTTGAGCTGACAGTGGGCGAATCAACAGGGAAAGGAAACCTTCATGTGTTGACAGTGTCAGAAAGATTTGATGAAAAGTTACTAAATTTGAAAAATCGATGCTTATGAGATAATCTTTCTTTTGGAGTGGGGGGATTGTAAACAGGAGGGTATTAGATAAAATAGCAACATTTTTAAAAAGCTCAATTCATACGAAGATGTTGAATAAAATGGCTCTCCAAAAAAGTTCTGAAATACTAAATAAACTTAAAATAGCTGTATCGTAACAATATTTTGACTCTCCATAATACGTTTTATTTGTCCATGAGTATGTGTCTAGGATGGCTGACAAACTTGGAGAACCATATCTGAGGTATTTACCAATGAGGACTTTCACTAGGTTGTATCCTAACCAGCACAATTTGATACATATGTAATGCCAGAATACCCGTGAACTAGACAGAACTAAAGTTATTTTCAAATACTGAAATACTGTTTTGACTTTGCTCTGGTGTTGAACCATAGAGTTAGAGGCTTAATTTTGTTTTCTCAGTATATTGCTTTTTTTTTTTTCTTCAACGGACCTTAATGTTCTGCGTGTTTAGTGAGGACACTTCCACTTCCAGTGTAATAGCAGCATGCTTTTAGAGATGCCCCTGCTAGAAGTTTGCAGCTAGCTATTCCTTTCATGACTTTGTGACCGGGGCTTCCATAAAGATGCACCCCTGCACAACTCCTTTTTTTGCCTCCCACTACAGAACTGTGAACTCGGGGATACTAGTCTGGTTTGCTCAGTCAGTTTCTGCTCTTTTTCCCCATCTTGCTTGGATGGTATCCCATTGGTGTCTAGAGCTCTCCTGCCACCTGCCTCCTTCTCAGCCTCTAAAATAAAGGGAAACTTTCTGTTTGTACCATTCAAAAACTGAAAAGATTTATTTTTGATATGTTTGCATTATTCTTTCCAGGGTTATTTGTATTGTCAGATTTAACCTTGCTCTGTTTTATGTGGAAAGAATGCCAAACATAAGCAAGTAGATGATGGGTTATATTTGGAGCAGGGGTACTTTCCTGTTGCTCCTAAAATCACATATACACAAAGCTGTCCTTAAGGTCAACCCTAAAAACAGACTTGATTTATTTCCTCTTCTAGTGCCCAGGGGAAAAGACCTCCTTTCTACTTCCTCTTCTCCCAAAGTAAGCAAGACTCTAACTAAGATTCGTTGGCTGTCTCTGGAACCAAGACTGGATTTTGCCTGAGGTCAGCCATCCCTCCAACAGAGAGATTCTCCACCTCAAATACCCAATAAAGCCTAACTTAGGAGCTTTTTTTTTTTTTTTTTTGAGATGGAGTTTTGCTCTTGTTGCCCAGGCTGGAGTGCAGTGGTGTGATCTCAGCTCACTGCAACCTCCGCCTCCCAGGTTGAAGTGATTCTCCTGCCTCAGCCTCCCAAGTAGCTGGGATTACAGGCATACATCACCACACCTGGCTCATTTTTTATTTTTAGTAGAGACAGGGTTTCTCCATGTTGGTCCGGCTGGTCTCGAACTCCCAACCTCAGGTAATCCGCTAGCCTTGGCCTCCCAAAGTGCTGGGATTACTGGTGTGAACCACCGCGCCTGGCCAGGAGCTTTTTTAAAAAATCCCAGTGCCCAGGCCAGTTAAAGCTGACTCTCTGAGGTGCACCTTGGCATTAGTGTAATTTAATCCCAGCATGCAGCAGCAGTTGAATACCACTGCACTAAAGTCTTACCCACCTTCACGTCTGGAGCTTGTTCCTAGGCTTCAAGTTTTTGAGAATATGGCCATTAAGTTCCGTAGGGGAAAGAGCATCGTGATGTTTGTCATGACAAACTATAATGCAGCAGCTGCCATTTATTGATCAGTTCTGTGTCAGGCATTCTGCTTTTTCTCTATGTAATCTTTATGTTTTTACTGCATCTTTATGTACATATTATATTTACTTTTTATACTTTACTATGTTTAATCTTAACTATGAAATGGATCTTATTAGCATTTCACAAAGAGGAAAGAAAATGTTAAAGAAGATAGGTGATGTGATCAAAATCACACAACCAGTAAATGAGGGAAAACAGTAATGATATTGATCACATGTTAGATCAAGAACAAAGAAGTGAAAAACCGTAAAAAAATAGTTTGACTGTATACTAATTACAGTCAATTATACCAACAGTTTACCATTTGTGCCTAATTACAATATAGCACAATAATGATTATGATTATAAATACCATTAAACAGATATCGTATTAACTTGGGCAAAAAATGTCTTTTGATTACTAAACAGCTTAAGTCTTTATTGTAAATAGGTATGGAATGAATAGCTAATAATCATAACTAATATTTTATTGAGTGTTTACTATATGTTAGGCATCACAGTAAGGACTCTGTGTACGTTTTATTTAACCTTTAAAAGCTAAAACTCAGGTTGGTACTATAATTATTATTAGAGGAGAAGAAACTAGGGCTTGGAGAAGTTAAGTAGCTTACCTGGTAAATGGCACATCCAGACCTTCTGCTCAGGCTTGTGGGACTCCAGTGCTCTTCGGCCCTTCACTATTTCATCTCCTTATATAATATGCTGCAAATTAATAGGACAGTTCGTGTTTGCTCAGCCTTTGCACTTATTACTAATGTGGGCTGGTTATCTATTCAAAACTTTTAACATGACTTGTGAGATGGGTATAATTATTTTAAAGAGTTTCCTTCTATGCTATTAATAGTTTAATTCTGAATACATATAATGGTAACCCCATGAAATCTCACTACTATATAAGAACAGTCCCAATTTAGTTATTCTCTTCTCCCTTCAATGACCTAAAATCAACCTATCCTCTTAGATTAAATAATAATAACAACTTTCAGGGTCATCTTAGTTCTTTGAACTGTGGGTCTTATTAAGGAATAGTAGAATATGTGCATGTTTAAAATAATCATTTTGTATTAAGAACTGACCCCAAAACATACACATAGAAAAGCCTGATTAATAACAAACATTATTATGACGTGTTTTAGGTGGGAGGCATTCAGTTCTAAAGATTATATACAAAATAAACCCGAACCTAGATGCCCTTCAATAAATTATTGGCATATTAATATGCCAAGAAACTCAATGGCATGTCTGATTCCCATTCATCGTGATGAAGAAAGAGGCATCTTGCTCCAACCCTGGCTCAGAGCAGTCGCACAGGGTTGTAAGTGATCTTCTTAAAAGACTCTTTGTCTCATCTTTGTCAAACCCCTCTTTCAGGGATTACAGCTGGTAGAGAATCCATAGGTTTGGGGGGTCAGAAAACCTGGGTTCCTGTTGTAGTGTCTCTATGAACTCTCCAACGATTTCTGTGAGCTTTCCAACCTTAAAATAGGGATAACAGCTCAGTTTTCAGCATTTCTCAAAGAGATATTGCAGAATCAGTAATAATTTGGTAATGCTTTAGTAATGCCTGTCCTTTAAAGAGTAAGTATGTAGACCACATAAGATATACGTACATAGTTGAAATCCAATAAATGCCACTCATTCAGTGTATTATGGTAAGTCTATAATAATACAGAACTCTTATTTGTAGTCTTACAAGGCATCTATAGAACCTTTTCAAAAATGCCTTAAAAACAAAAGGCAGCCGATGTACTATGTCAGCAAAATCCCATCTAACCACTTAGAAATAAGTTCTACCTAATTTTTCCCCCAAACTAATAACTCCCTGCCAGTCTGTTTTGGCAGTGTAGAAGTTGTTTTCAAATCACTAAAACCCTCATGACCTAAAAGATGTGAAATTTGAAGGAGTTTGTGCTGCCATTACTCTTAAGGTATTCCCTAGGTGCTAATTGAGTCAAGTTTGTTCTGCATTATGATCTAATGCAGGCATAATCAAGGATCAGATGTCAGGGTGTCAGATAGCAGAAGTGCTTATTGGTGGGAAGCTGGGGAATGCAAGCTCTACCCAAAGGCATTAAAATTCTTGAAAAATAGTTGAACATCATTAGCTATACAGACACACATTCTATCTAGATTCTACTGATGATCCACCAGTTCACAGACTTGCAGCTAATAAATGTCTTATGATAATTAATTCTACCTCCAAAATGGAAATAGTCATATGCCACTTCATGCTTCTTAATAAATTGATTATATGTAAAGATTTGAGTTTACCAGGAGGTTCACAAAGTGAATTATAGTTATTAGAGTTCAAATAAAAATATTTTTGTGACAAGCAACTAAAGAGTGAATTCTCTATATGAATTCTGATGTTCTTGTATACATCCTAGAATTCCTGAATTGTATAAAATCTCATTCTGACATTTATGTCTTAATTTAGCTTACTGCCTTGCGCAGGGCACACAAGAAGTTTTGAAATTAGGTAGTTGACACCAAAAAATAAATACTTAAGGCTCTTTATAACACGTTATTTGGGAATCTATAATTTCAACTTATGGACCATATTAATACTGTGTATTTTGAAAGGCACTTGATGCCAGTCACATTCACCTACAGTAATTCTGAGTAGTTCCTCACAGATTCCATGGGGAAAAGCCTGTGGTTCATGTCTCATAATTCCATAGGCAATTAATGTATCAATAAAAGAGCATAACATACCAGGCGCGGTGGCTCATGCCTGTAATCCCAGCACTTCGGGAGGCCAAGGTGGGTGGATTGCCTTAGGTCAGGAGTTCGAGACCAGCCTGGCCAACATAGTGAAACCCCATCTCTACTAAAAATACAAAAAAAATTAACCAGGCATAGTGGCACGCACCTGTAATCCCAGCTACTTGGTAGGCTGAGGCAGGGGAATTGCTTGAACCAGGGAGGTGGAGATTGCAGTGAGCCAAGATCACGCCACTGAACTCCAGCCTGGGCAACAGAGTAAGACTCCGTCTCAAAAAAAAAACAAAAAAAAACCCGTAACATTTGTAGCTGACCTCGGTCAAGTACCTGCTATGTGCCAGACACAGTACAGGCTCTTTTTATGCATTATGTCTCATTTTACTCCTGATGGTAATTCTATGAGGCATTATTGCTGTTTCACCAATTGCAGATAGAGACCCTCAGTGAGATTCCCATGAAGACAGTAAGAAACCTTTCTGCTGCTAAATCCTGTGCCGGTAAGCTATCCATACCATACATCTATACTTCTAAAAATCAACAAGGACATTAGTGAATAGATTGCAGCAATTGAGCGAACCTAGTTAACCCTTTAAATCCCCCGTATCAGATCACTGTAGGGAAGGAAGGGCTTGATGTCTTAAAATTCTCAGTAGAGACATGCGCCCCCATTGACCAATCTGACTGGATGTCAAACACTTTGTGCATGTCCACACTGTGTGCAGAATCAGTATGTGCTAGAATTGTGTATAACAAACTAAAAGCCTACCAGTTATTGGAAAACAGTAACATGCTGATACCAAGGTGGGCTTGGTAAGTGGAGGATCATGTTTTCTCTCCTAAGTTAAACTTCTGGTTTTTCTTCAAAGTCTTCTGTCTCTACTCATGGTCCCTCAGCCCAAATCTGGCTCCTTCTTTGGCCCCCTGATAGAGTTAGACACTTCCTCACATAGGTCTTTGTATGTTTTCTAACATCTGTTTCTTCTTAGGCAAATATTTCTATTTCTTTTTATTCAAATAAAGATGTTTTTATGATAAACAACTAAAGAGTGAATTCTCTATATGAATTCTGATGTTCTTATATACATCCTAGAATTCTTGAATTGTATAAAATGTCATCCTGACATTTATATGTCTTAATTTAGCTTACTGCCTTGCGCAGGGCACAGAAGAAGTGTTGAAATTAGGTAATTGACACCAAATAAATAGTTAAGGCTCTTTATAACACGTTATTAGGGAATCTGTAATTTCAAGTTATGGACCATATTAATGGTCTCTCTTCCGCTAAATGTGAGTTCCTTGGAGCTAGGGCTAATTGCTTTTTCATCCTTGTGTTGCTAAGCACTAAATCCAACAGTGTGTCTGATGGTAGCTGACAAATGAATGAATGGATAAAACCGATAAAACTGCCTGACCTGAGCACCATTACTCTCTCCCATCTTTTAGTTCTTGGCTACTCAGAAGGCCAGGTTCTATGGCTGAGCTCGTAAAAGTTCAGCTGTATTGTAGAAATACATAGATGTGCAAATATTGTAGAAATATAGAAAGCCTTTACTTTCATGGCTTTGGGGAAAGGAAAAGGTGAACAGTTAGCCTAACTTCTACATTAAAAAAAAAGAAACCAAGAAGAGTGATTTCAGGAAAGTTTCCTTTTTCACCTGGATGTTTTTGCAACTTTTTTCATTGTTTTTAAAGTTGAATCTGGAACCCTTTCCTGATTTTAAGAACCCGCTTTGGTTCTTAAAATAAAGATATCAAAGAAGAGTCCTCTTGCTTCAATATCTTCTCCTCTGGTTGGCAATTCAAATATGGAAAGCTTCTGAAACTATCTTTAGGTAGCTTCATAAGATGGCAAAAGTCCTATATTTAGAAATATCTAACTGGTTTGTTTTAATGAGTTAGAAAATATCCTAGTATTTATTATTGTAAAATGTTTATTTTGCAGAGTTTGCATTTGAGAAACTAGTAACTCTGCCTTGCCATAGAAATGCATCTTTCTTCAAGTTTTTGAAAACATTTTGGTTCTACATATTAGACTTTAACTCTTGAATGCTACCCCTGGCTAGTAATAAAACATGATTTTTTTCCAGTGCCACTTAATGGCAAGTCTCCTCAAGTTTCTCAACAGACAACTGCTGTAAATGTACCTGAGGTACATTCTTAATTTCTAGAGGGGGAACAGGAAAAATTCCACTGCCACCATCCACCCCTGTCATCCAAAAGCAAGGGTATTAGTGATCTTCAAGTCAGCATTCTAACCCTACTTTCTGGTCTCTCTTTTTTACCATTTTGGGTTTATCAAGTCCTTTTTTAAGATTAATATGAAGAATACTTAATGTTGTAAAAGCTACATGTATGGTTTTGACATCAGAGTTACAAAATATGTTTTAAAAGGATAGCAATATCTGAGTGCATGTTTGTAAGAGCAGCTAGATAACATGGCAAACTCTGACAGCAATTATTTCTTCACTCCTGCCCCATTTTTCCTAAGCAAATACACTTAGGGTGCTCTTCAGTGGTAGCTTATATAAAGGATGGTCTCCAAAAAGAGATTGGCAGCTTTAATTTGTTTGATATGTGCAATCATGGTCCGTGTTAAATTCAAAATGCTTGTCCAATCAAGGATTCAATATAGAAAAGAGGCAGTAACAAGCGTGCTCTACACTGTAATAAAGAAATCTGTTGATTGAAAACAGTTTGTATATTTTGGAAATGATAGGGAATATAATTGGTAAGAAAGGAAAGGATAGGGCTTCATAAATAATGGGAAATAGGGCATATTTTTTACTGATAATACTAAATAACATTTTGGTGTTGAATTTTTGTGTGCCAGAAAATAAGAAAGATGGGTTCTTTTTTGTTACTCTAAATGTCATGATTAATGGGGTGACCTTTTTTGTTTTTTTGTGTCCATCGAGAACAGTTTTGACAGGTTGAATCTGAGGTAATAGTGGATGATATGTTCTGGTTCTTTGAGAACTTTCTTTTTTTTTTTTTTTGAGACGGAGTTTCGCTCTTGTTACCCAGGCTGGAGTGCAATGGCGCGATCTCGGCTCACCGCAACTTCCGCCTCCTGGGTTCAAGCAATTCTCCTGCCTCAGCCTCCCGAGTAGCTGGGACTACAGGCACGTGCCACCATGCCCAGCTAATTTTTGTATTTTTTTTAGTAGAGACGGGATTTCACCATGTTGACCAGGATGGTCTCGATCTCTTGACCTCGTGATCCACCCAACTCGGCCTCCCAAAATGCTGGGATTACAGGCATGAGCCACTGCGCCCGGCTCTTTGAGAACTTTCACAAAACATTTTTCTTTTGTTTTCTCATCGAAGAAGACTAAACATATTTTTAACTATTTTTTTTTTTTTTTTTTTTTTTTTAGGTACAAGTACTACATGAATGCATTTCTGTGGTAAAGATCCAAACAATAGAGAAATACACAGAGCAAAGCCTGTATACTTTTTGTACATAGTTATCTGGATAGAGGTTCATAGGCTGATTGTTTGGGCGGTTGTAGTATTAAGAAATTGAGTCTGGGTACAGTGGCTCATGCTTGTAATCCCAGCACTTTGGGAGGCTGAGGCAGGCAGATAGCTTGAGCTCGGGAGTTCGACACCAGCCTGGGCAACATGATGAAACCCATTTTATACAAAAAATTAGCCGTGTGTGGTACATGTCTGTAGTCCCAGCTACTTGTGGGGCTGGAGACAGGAGGATCACTTGAACCTGGGAGGTCGAGGCTGCAGTGAGCCGAGATTATACCACTGCACTCCAGCCTGGGGGACAAAGTGAGACCCTGTTTCAGAAAAAAAAGAAAAAGAAAAAAGTAATTGAATTTTACTATTCATGTCATTCTCAAGCTTACTTAAGACTAAGACCTCACAGATACAAAAACAGATATAAAGTCACCCTGGAGGGCTGATATTAGAGGCTCTCCACTGGAAACATGTTGATGTGGACACGACTAGCTGTGTCTCGGGTGGGTTAGCTGGAACTCTTTTCACCAAGAACCGCCCCAGGTCACAAGCATCCCTTTGGAGCTGCTGAGCTCAGTTGGCTAGTATCCAGCTTCGTCCTCTCTGAAGAAAAAACATCAATAATTTAAACTGCGACCTCAACTAAATACACTTAACGGTACATTAACGTGTCCTTTTTTTTCCTGTTATTTAATTCCTTTCCCCATTAATTTAAAATTCTGCATTTAGACTTAACACTAGTAATCTCATCTTGTAGAAAAAACTCAACTATTTAGAAAGTTCCAACTGAAAATGTTGAGAGTACCATGGTGACAGGTGTCCATAGTGATGGAATACTATCTAACTCATAAAAGAGATTGTATAGAATATAGTTTTGTTATTAATTTATGCTATTTTATTAACATTTTAAAAATTGGTCTACAGTCCTTTATTACCTTCCCATTAACTGTCATGTTGAGGTAACTATAATTCTCAGTTCTCTGCATCTGTTCTAAACAAACTGGACTTCACTGTATAAAAAATGAAATTACTGGCTGGGCGTGGTGGCTCGCACCTGTAATCCCAGCACTTTGGGAGGCCGAGGTGGGTGGATCACCTGAGGTCAGGAGTTTAAGACCAGCCTGACCAACATGGAGAAACCCTGACTCTACTAAAAATACAAAATTGGCCAGGTGTGTTGACGCACACCTGTGATCCCAGCTACTTGAGAGGATGAGGCAGGAGAATTGCTTGAACCTGAGAGGCGGAGGTTGCAGTGAGCTGAGATTGAGCCATTGTACTCCAGCTTGGGCAACAAGAGCGAAACTCCATCTTAAAAAAAAAAAAATTACTCATAAAAGGTTAAAGTGATACATTGTCAGATTAAGCATTTGTTATAAGCAGAATCCATTGTATTGGTAAGCTCCTTTTGTGTGAGATTGCATTTCTTCCTCTCCAAGCATCTAGTAGCAATACAGCATTCTGGATTCAAAGTTCACCAAACTTTCGCCCTATATTCAATTGCATTAAACGTGTATTGAGGCCGGGAGTGGTGGCTCACGCCTGTAATCCCAGCACTTTGGGAGGCCGAGGCGGGCGGATCACGAGATCAAGAGATCGAGACCATCCTGGTCAACATGGTGAAACCCCATCTCTACTAAAAATACAAAAAAATTAGCTGGGCGTGGTGACGCGCGCCTGTAGTCCCAGCTACTCGGGAGGCTGAGGCAGGAGAATTGCTTGAACCCGGGCAGTGGAGGCTGCGGTGAGCCGAGGTCGCGCCACTGCACTCCAACCTGGCGCCTGGTGACGGAATGAGACTCTGTCTCAAAAAAAAAAAAAACGTGTATTGAACATCTTCTCTATGTCATGCTTTCTTAGAGGCAAATAAGATAGTATCCTTTTTCTCTAAGAATCCATAATCTAGCTAGGTGTGGTAGCTCACACCTGTAATCCCAGCACTTTGGATCGAGGCGGGTGGATCACGAGGTCAGGAGTTCAAGGCTAGCCTGGCCAACATAGTGAAACCCTGTCTCTACTAAAAAATATAAAAATTAGTGGAGTGTGGTGGTACGTGCCTATAGCCCCAGCTACTTGGGAGGCTGAGGCAGGAGAATCGCTGGAACCCGGGAGGTGAGCCGAGATTGCACCACTGCACTCCAGCCTGGGTGACAGAGCGAGACTGCATTTCAGTAAACAAACAAGAAAAGAATCTGTAATCTAATGGCAGAAAGGGGCCCTGCATAAAGGAGGCATTCTTAATTCTGTTGAGGTGGCAGAACACTTTATCTCCCACTTGTGACAGTGTGTCCATAGTGAAAATAGCAAGGTGAGAACAGTCTGAAGTCAGGGATAAGAAAGGAGGAAGCCTCATGGACCCAAGGAAAGCACCCCTCATGGTAGAATTTATCCTTGCAGGGAAAAGGTGAACCAAGATACCATACAATTCTGCACCTGGAACGGATGCAGAATTGTATCTGTTGTATCTTTTTTGAACTTTTTTGATTTCATACTCTAGCATTAAATTTTTCTTTTGCTAAAATCCCTGATATTTACATATTTAATTGTAGGTAATTTGAAGGAGCACTAATGTACTATTCCTGTGCAAGGTATCCTGTAGAACATACACAACAGATGTATTTTCTTCCTTCAACCTCTATTTTAAGTTCAAGGGTATATGTGTAGGATGTGCATGTTTGTTACATAGGTAAACATGTCCCATGGTGGTTTGCTGCACAGATCATCCCATCATCACCTAGGTATTAAGCCCAGGGTTCAATAGCTTCTTCCTGATGGTCTCCCACCTCACCACCCTCTGACAGGCCCCCTATGTTTGTGGTGTTCTTCCCAATGTGGCCATGTGTTCTCACCATTCAGTTCCCATTTAAAAGTGAGAATATATAGTGATTGGTTTTCTGTTCTTGTGTTAGCTTGCTGAAAATAATGGCTTACAGCTCCATTCATGTGCCTGCAAAGGACATGATCTCATTTCCTTTTATGACTGCATAGTATTCCATGGTATGTATATGCCACATTTTCTTTATCCAGTCCTTCATTGATGGGTATTTAGATTGATTCCATGTCTCTGCAGACATAAAGACGAATGAAACAGAATAGAGAACTCAGAAATAAGACCACACACCTACAACCATCTGATCTTCGACAAACCTGACAAAAGCAAGCAATGGGGAAAGGATTCCGTATTTAATGAATGGTTCTGGGAGAAGTGGCTAGCCATCTGCAGAAAACTGAAACTGGATCTTCCTTATACCATATACAAAAATTAACTTAAGATAAAGACTTAAATGTAAAATCCAAAACTATCAAAACCCTAGAATAAAATCTAGGCAATACCATCCTGGACATAGGAGCAGGCAAAAATTTCATGATGAAAATGCAAAAGCAATTGCAACAAAAGCAAATATTGACAAATGGAATCTATTTAAACTTAAGAGCTTCTGCACAGGAAAAGAAACTATCATCAGAGTGAACACATAACCTACAGACTAGGAGAAAGTTTTTGCTATCTATCCATCTGACAGAGGTCTAATATCCAGAGTCTACAAGGAACTTAAGCAAATTTACAAGAAAAAAACCAAACATTAAAAAATGGGCAAAGGACAAAACTAACTTGACCTTGTTAAAGCCACTGAACTATGCAAACAGAAACTTCACTATATCCCACTGTACTGAAAGTGAACCTGCCCATGAGGGGCTCTCTATCAAACCCTTGCCCACGCAACAGGGTCAAAAACACAAGAGGAGAGGATACCTTCAAATTTGAGCTTTCACATGAGCATGAGACGCTCAAACCAAGCAAGGTTGGGCCAGTGTCCGCCTAACTAGCAAATACTAGTAAATCTCAGGATCTTTGTTTTAGATTTTAAACGTTTTTAAATAAAACATAGAGGTATAGATTAGTCCAAAAGGTTTGTGACCCTCAGTAGCCGTCCTGTGATTTCAACACACATCTTTCCTGGTCAGGAGAGGCAAAGGGTCAAATGAGCACCACTTGAAAAGGGTGAGCACAGGCGAATGTCAGTGGGTCTGTTCAATCTTGAACCCTCTTTCCAAAGCTGGGAGGGTATCTGTTCACTTTAAATCCTATGAAGCTGGGGATGCCCCTTACACCTGACACTCTTACAGCACAGACTCTCATGTGCGTGAACCTCAGGGAATGAAACATGGGTATCCATCTCTTACCTGCTGCTTACCAAAACTGCAAGAAAGAAAGCCTCTTTTGATGAGCAGATGTCCTCAACCTCCCTCTACCAGCAGATTGGTGGTTTTATCATTTCCAAGGAGATAAAATAGTGAGTGTCATGTAGCTAGTGCAAAGCAGCACAGCATAGCATGGGCAGGGCAGGTTTTGAGTTATTTGCCTCACTGTCCGCTGGCACTTTTACTCAGCTGTTGAAGTCATGATGGCAGTGCTACCAACCTCCACTCAACCAGGCACCTATGAATCTATTTTCACCCCCTGAAACACACACACTCATAGAGATAGGCATTTAAGCAACATGAGGACTGGCTGGCTGTTTTTATATTTACTAATCATGGAAGCAGTATCATTATAAACAGATCAAAATTTTCATTTCCATAAACATATAATCCTGTGACTTAGAGAATGTAAAGGATGAAGTTATCTCCCTTCCCTAAGTATTACCTCACTACTCTAATATGTGGACCAAGATATTATTCAGGATTTTAAAGGTAGTTAGAGGGAGGGATTTCATGATAAAGGAATGGATGTGGAGGATTTATTTATTTATTTATTTTGAGATGGAGTTTCACTCTTGTTGCCCAGGCTGGAGTGCAATGGCGCATTCTCAGCTCACTGCAACCTCCGCCTTTTGGGTTCAAGTGATTCTCCTGTCTCAGCCTCCCGAGTAGCTGGGATTACAGGTGCCTGCCACCACACCCTGCTAATTTTATTTTTTTAGTATTTTTAGTAGAGACAGGGTTTTACCATGTTGACCAGGCTGGTCTAGAACTCCTGACCTCAGGTGGTCTAGAACTCCTGACCCCGGCCTCCCAAAGTGCTAGGATTACAGGCGTAAGCCACTGCGTCTGGCTGGAGGATTTAATTTTTAAAGTTGCTAGAACCTGAAAGTTTGTTTAAAATAAAATATTCAGAAGAATTTAGGGGAAATTATGAGTGAGTATTATGGCGATGAATTTTCTGACATCTTCTTTATCTTTCACTCCCACCTCTTTCTAAGCACCTGATTTAGTTGGACCACCACCAAACCTAGAGTTTTAGATGTGTCAGAAACCATCACTTTGGATAGAATATGCTCACCCTGCAGTTCCCAAACATATATGCCATACAAGTCCAGCAACCTGAACTGAGAAAGGACCTCTTTCTTGTTGTGTGTCCCAATTCTAAGTCCTAGGAAAAGGCTGGCAGCATCACCCTGTATACAATAACTGCTTAGGGGCACACTGTGTGGACGAGGAAGGGAACCAAGAGTCTGGGAGAGGTTTCTATAGACCTAGGTGTCAGAGGTTTGCAGAATACCCTGCTTATCTAACCAAGGTTTGGATAAATCCCTTGCTACCTGAGCTCTGACAAGATGAGAGTTGTTCAAATAACCTTTCCTGAGAAGCTGAGGAATCTATAAAAGTCAGCAGGCTTATAGGATTTCCACTTTTTTTTTCATCTACAGTTAGCTTGCCTGTTGATAATTTAACCAGCATGGTTGACAAGGCACCCAGTTCCTGGCTTTTTTCCCTCCCATTAGGCAATTCTGGCTTGGATATTGGAGAAGGGACCCCAGACAAAGAAGCTTGGTAGGAAGATGTGGGTAAGGTGTGCTGGCAGGTCTGGTGGGGTCTGTGATCACATTAAGACACATCTTCGGGCTGGGTGTGGTGGCTCATACCTATAATCCCAGCACTTTGGGAGGCTGGGGTGGGCAGATCACCTGAGATCAGGAGTTCGAGAGCAGCCACGGTCAACATGGTGAAATCCCATCTCTACTAAAAATACAAAAATTAGCTGGGTGTGGTGGCGGGTGCCTGTAATCCCCGTTACTCAGGAGGCTGAGGCAGGAGAATCGCTTGAACCCAGGAGTTAGAATTTGCAGTCCGCTGAGATAGTGCCACTGCACTCTAGCCTAGGCAACAAGAGCGAAACTCTGTCTCAAAAAAGAAACATCTTCCAATTTTTGTGCCTGGGTCTGAACCTCCTAGATTGTCTCCACTGGCTTCCGGCTGTGTTCACTCTAAAACATCTCTAATCTTCAGGGTCCTATTTTGGCCATTACCATGACATGTCTCCAGAGGGTTCTCCCTCTTCCCAGAGTTACCTGAGTATACAACCTGCAGTAACCTGCTCTTTCTCTAAGTGTTTCCATTCATCTGAAATAAAGTTATTCTCTAAAGGCAGGCTCTCTTTGGTTATTCTTAACTGGCCTCTCCATAATCCCTCCCCTCCCTCCATGGTTGGGAGTCTTCCTGGGAACCACTGACTTTCTTTGGCGACGATCTGCATTGTATTGGTTGCTGTGGATGACCAAAAGCAAACCCGTAGGTACTATTTCCCTAGGTGGACACCTACCCCCACACTAGCTTCTCTTTCCTGGGGGATGCATCTAGTTCTTAGCCCATTTTCATAACAGAAATGTCATGAATTCAATATTTGAACAGTTTTTTTCCCCTAGACCCAGATGGTCTTGAGTAGCTCACTGATCATTCTGGTTTTCTTTTTCCCTTTAAATTCCCATTAAATCACCTACCCAGGAGAGTGAATATTTTGTTTTCTAAAAAATAGTCACTTATCAATTATATGACAGGAAAAAAAAACCCACCCCAGAAAGGAGACCTGGTATTTATTGGGCACATGTGAAAAGTAAGCCTTTCTAACAGAGGGATGGTCATCTTGTGCAAGCACACTGAGGGTAGCTGTTCTCAACTAGGACGATTTTATCCCCCACCCCAGGGGGCATTTGGCAATGTCTGGAGACATATTTCATTGTCACTATATTTGTATTTTTAGTAGAGACAAGGTTTCACCATGTTGGCCAGGCTGGTCCAGAACTCCTGTTGGGGAGAAGCAGGAGGAAGGCTGCTGGCATCTAGTGGGGAGAGGCCAAGGCTTCTACTGAACTTCTGCAATGGACACAGGATACACCCACCACAAATAATTCTTGCTGCCAAATGTCAGTAGGTTAAGATAGCGAAGACTTGGAACCAAACCAAATGCCAATCAGTGATAGAGTAGATAAAGAAAATGTGGCACATATACACCATGGAATACTATGCAGCCATAAAAAAGGATGCGTTCATGTCCTTTACAGGGACATGGATGAAGCTGGAAACCATCATTCTCAGCAAACTGACACAAGAACAGAAAACCAAATGGGAGTTGAACAGTGAGAACACATGGACACAGGGAGGGGAACATCACACACTGGAACCTGTTGTGGGGTACGGGGCAAGGGGAGGGAGAGCATTAGGACAAATGCCTAATGCATGCAGGGCTTAAAACCGAGATGGCAGGTTGATAGGTGCAGCAAAGCACCATGGCACATGTATACCTATGTGACAAACTTGCACATTCAGCACCTGTATCTCAGAACTTAAAATTTAAAAAGAAAAACGAAACCCTAATGTAGGGCTGGCTAGTGAGATGGTTGTGTGAGGTGACCTGGTAAGGAAGGACTTGGGGTCACTGTGCCAATGCTGAGGGAATCCTCGATAGTATTTTGTCAAGTCGAAGGACAATAATAATGATAAATGTAGCAATGATTTTCTAGACACGAGAAAAATGGCCTTGGTCTTTGGGTGGCTACTTTTATAGAAAGGCAGCTGTGCTATATTGATATGGAACAGAGGTTTATTTATTAAATAAATTAACAATAATAAACTCGTTACTTCTTAACGTAGAAACCTTTTGTGAAAATAACTATATGTTTCAAAACCAAAAAAATTGGTGAGAAGAGCAGCATTGTTTTAAATTTTGGCAAATCTCTTTACTCTCTGGCTTAATAGAAAGCCAGCCTGATTTCTCATCTGCTTCTGCATTCAGTCTGTGGTGACATCGCACATCATGCAGCCTCTGGAAACTCTACTGTAGACCCATGAGAGAATGAGAGTGGAAAAAGCCAGTAATGTCTTAGTATGATTTCAAAAAAAAATTTGACCTTGAAGACCCCTAAGAGAGTCACTCCAGATGTCCCCTGGCCTACACATAACAAACTGCTGCTCTAGAACTGGGAGATCTGTGAAGCGATGGGAAAAAAAGTTACATCTTTAATTTCACTACTCTTTAACTGGAATTTAGCACTTCCTTCAAATACGGATGGAGGCCTCAGAATACAGTGTTATTAGCCGTGTCTGACTTTGTTATCAGCAGTAGACATCAAGGATATTTTTAGATCACATTATAGTTGTTGCTGATATCTAAAATATTACTTAACTTTGCTTTGAAATTTTGTTGACCATAGTGCTAGATCTTGTCTGTAATGCCTTAATAAGAAAGTACATACACTACTATACCACGGATAGGTTCTTTAATACTGACAAGTGTATTTCAGTGTAATTGCCTTACTTTGCATTCCTATGTTATTTTATTTATTTTACGTATTTAAAAAACATTCTGAGATAGGAGCTGTGGGCTTTAGTTTACTGCCAAAGGAGTCCTTGGTACAAAAAAACCTTCAGAAACTTCTACCCTAGAAAGTTCACAGCCAGAAAAGCATCCCTTGGCCATTTTGGGAAAGCAATACAGCCCCAAAGCAAGCTCAAATCAGGGAGTGTTCCAAGAAAGCAAGTTCCATTGCCACTGTTGTTGGTCTGTGTCCTGCCTACCTCTGCGTACACAGCCACAGCTTCAGGTAATCACAATAAAGTGCTGATCATGAACACTCCGTTTTCAGAAAAGAGTTAACCACCCTGTAATGTACATTTTGGAAAAAAAATTACTTTAAAAGTTCTCATTCTCATAATTCACAATAAATTCCGGTCTTCTCAGCAAAGTCTGCTACCCCAAGAGTTGGTAGAGCTAAAGTGTTGCTGTCACTTGATGAAAGTTAATAAGGCTTCCCAAATATTCCTGGACAGACACAGAAATGGACAATGATTGCTTCTGAGAAGGGACGTGGGATGGGCGGGACACTTCTGTGTTGGTTGGTTAATTTTTATTTCATTAGTTACACATGCACATAATTTGAAGTATCACATGTTCATATCACATTACAAAAAGCAGTCATTTTCCTTCCCATTTCGCAGTCTTCAAACACAACCACTTGGGACTCCTTCCACTGCTGTTTTTAGTATTCACCTCCTTATCTCTAAATAATAGGCACAGAGTGCATCTTCCAGTAATCTCCTACAATGGGAGAAGAGGCCTTAATACCCTCAGGCATAGAGCATGATTCGGACAGACCGATTGATTGATACCAATAGCCGGTATTGATACATACTCATTCTTCCTCTGCTTTTCTAAACCTGCTCTCAAATCTGTTCACATCTGGTATCTGAGCTGATGATCCTGGCAACCTGATGCACAGCTGTTATCCTGGGAATTGCCGTCACTTACCACTTATTTCATAGTCCCTGTGTCCTACAGTCTGTATCTTTGTTTACTGTCCTTCTTTTGGGAAGAGGTAAAACATCTCTTCCAATAGCTTCTTAAGAAAGTACTTGGCAGATGAAGCTTCTGAGACCTTGTTTGTCTTAAAGTGTCCTTAATTCACCCTCATACTTAATTGATAGTTAGATACAGAATTCTAGGCTGGAACTCAGTGTTCCTAATAATTTTGAAAACATTATTCTACTGTCATCTTTTCTAGTGTTGCTTTTGAGAAGTTGAAAGCTTTTCTGATTCCTAATCCTTTATGTATTTGACCTGTGTCCTTTTTTTTTTCTTCTTCCTTGTTAGAAACTTGGAGGATTTCCTTTGTATCCGGTGCATGGGCACATTCATGATGGTATATTTTGGTCTGGGGCAGTTTTCATTTATGTTACTTGGTACTTGGTGGGCTCTTTCCATTTGGAAAAGTCAAGCTCTCCAGTTCTGGGAGGTTTTCTTAAATTTCTTCTTTGATTTCCTTGCCACCCTGTCCAATTATGTTTTAATTTCTAACAGCTAGAATTTTCTTGTTTTTAAAGTGTTCCTGTTTTCATGGATGTGATCTGTCAGTAACTTGAGATCTCTTCTTGTGTGCTGGTCAAATTCCCCAGAACAGATCCAGTCTCCTCCCTGAAGAGGAGTAGCCGGTTTTGGTCATCTGGAACTTGGGGTCTTGACACACCATGCGTTGGTGAGCTCAGAGACCCTCACCAAGAGAATAAGCCTTCTGCCAGAGTGGAGGTAGGGGTTTGGGGTCTGTGTCTTGAATATACTTTGAGCTAGTCTTCTCCCATACTTGCAGAGATAGCTTGGGGCACCAATTCATGAGCCTTTGGGAGTAAGTCATCTCTTGTCCTTCTGCTTGCTAGGTTTTGCTGCTGGCACCTCCACTACTGTTTTCCTCTTCCTTGGAGTTTCTTATGCCTTTTAAAAAATCCCTTACTGTCATTTGAGTGAGGATTTGGGAGTTTACAGAGCAAAATATGTATATTTAGTGTGCCATCTGTAACCAGAAGTCAGAGAGTTCTCTATGTAGGCTTTTTTTGTGCATTTTGAATTTTGTCCACATTTTTGTACTAGGCATTCAAAATAATATTTGTAAATCAAGCATCCATCTTTGTTCTTAGAATAAAGAGGGAAATGTTCACTTAAGTCTGTACTATCCTTTGAATGTTCGAAGGCCTCAAAATATTAATGTACCAAATGTTTGCAGGGGTCTTTTTTATATATTACCTCATATTCCACCCGGCTCGGATCTGATGAGAAA
The DNA here is from genome assembly GCA_004027835.1 of Alouatta palliata. Lineage (NCBI taxonomy): Eukaryota > Metazoa > Chordata > Mammalia > Primates > Atelidae > Alouatta > Alouatta palliata. The sequence goes on along the minus strand of PVKV010019824.1, from coordinate 8,125 downwards.
GAGTTCTTTTTTCTTTTTGGTTAGATTCTAGATGAAACCCACAATTCAAACTACAATAGAATAAGTTTGCTAATAGTAATAGCATGTATTGAACACTAAGCACCGGACACTATTCTAAGCATGTTCTGTGTTTTCACTTACTTAATTCTCACAAGTACTCTATGAACTAGGTACTACTGTTGTCCCTAAATAATAGATGAGGAAATGGAAGTCCGGAGAGGTTTGAAAGCCTGCTCAAGGTAACACAGCAAGTTAATGGCAGAGTCAGAATTGCAACCCCAATAGTCTGGCTGTAGAATACGTTTGAAACCTAACTACTGTGTGCACAAGGCTAATGATTTATGGATTGCTTGAATAGCTAAAGGTGATGTCCCCAACTTTGTTACAGATATCCCCAAACTTCTTTAATGGATTGATTGTCATAACTTCACCACCGTACAGCTCTTTTTTCCACATAAAACTTGCCAAAATGCCTTCAGACTAAAGGGAAAAAATGTTAACTGCTTTCTTCAAATCGAATTTTATTAGCAGAGAACTGGTTGGTATTAAGATCATTGCATGAAGAACATGTAAATTAGCCACTTACTGTAAAATAGTATTAGAGAATGCAAGTGTTAAACCTGTCTGTTCCTCTTTTTCCCTTTATTAGTCATCAGTAAATAACAACTTAATGATTGACATCATAAAAGGTTACATAAGAGTTTTAGAAGAATTTAGATTTTCTTTACGAGGTAGTCATCTTCATTTTTATAAAACTGACATCAGTGTTAAGCCATTTTTACCAGGTTAAAATTTGACTGACCTATTCTGTTGCTGACTGAGTCACACCAGGTCACTGAAACCTAAAATAAGTATGTTGTAAGCATCGTGTAACAGTTATAACCTATTTAGAGCCAAGATCCACTTAAGACATGTTGGCTGCTTTTCTGCATCACTGAGATGGCCAACGCATCCATCAATGATGTGCTGAAGTTCTTGTTAGCTCTCTAGACAGGGAAGGGTGCCAGCAAAATGTACAGAAGTAAACTCAGTGGAATCTCTTTGGTCAAGAATTATGACTTTTCTATATGTCAGCCCACATGTTGCTAACAGATATTTTTACAAAAATGTGTTTTGTGGTTTGATTTGACCCATGGTTCATCTGAATCCAGGCAGTTACACTTATATTAAGGGTTCTGCTATCCACTTTTTTCTCATCTTGAGAAATGTCAAAAGGCACATATCCTGCATCTAAAGGAAACATGAGAAACAAAAATGGAAATACCTGAAGAGTGCTTTCACATGCATTAATCAAGGGACAGCTGCTGCCATTTCCGAGGCACTGCCCTGTGGTTGGCTAAGCAGACCCACATGGGCTTCGGAGCAGGAATTAAGCGTCAGACATGCTGTCTCTGTGTTTAGGTGAAAAGGCCACTTTAGCAAGTATAGTAAAATGTATAGACTCAGGTGAGACTCCAAGGGAAATTTTGTCCCTTGAGTTTGGATTGGAGAAATGACCCAATCTCTAATACCACGCACTGCAGAAGAGATATGGACCATGTATTTTTTCCATTTCTTCCCCTTATAAGATGGTAATTTCCCCTTAGGGATTTGGGCTTCTCTGTTGTATGCATTAATAGGGAGATGGAGGAGAGAGAGTCAGGAATTAAAATCATTTTATGGTAAGCGTCTCTGCCTTTTCAACTCTGTGCTTCGCTTTGTAGAACTCGTCAGGAAAATCATTCAGGTGACGACTATGCATTTTGATGTTAACAGATCCTACTCTTACCGGGTAGATGACCAGTTAACAACATGAAATAAGGTGGTGATGGTTTTTGAAATGAAATAATGTTTGATGTAACCTTGAGTTTCTCTCTGAACTCTGACCACATTGTAGAAACCCCTTGGAGGAGGGGAGCAGCTCTGTCAGGCACAGAATTGCACCCGGGGAAGAAAAATTAATCCCAATACTAAGGGAGACGCCTGTGTTCTCTCACATGATATTTAGCAGCAAGAGCAAGGAGAGGGATGTTTCTTTCTTTGTGTAATGTGCAGTAGTTATAATAAACACAAGATTTCTAAATCTCAGAGGACTCTTCTTGACAGTTGCTTGATAACAGCTTTTTTCATTCCATAGTTTTGACAGTTTGTGTGTGTTGCCGTATCTAGTGTAAACTAAAACATCACTGTCATTCTGTTTTTCTTTTGTATGTGGCTTTTTTTTCATCTTCAGGATAATGAAAAAGATGGGCTTTTCACTTATAGACTAGAGTAAGGCAAGTTGTGTGTGGAGATTAGCATGTGTTTATAAGTTTTGAAAGATTCAAGTTGACAGCAGAACACTGCTTTAAATATTTTTTTCTCCATATTGCATCAGTAAAAGTATAAGTGGGATGTGTAAGTTTTCTCTTAGTCTTTTGATAAATAGCAAATCTTAGGCATCTGTGTGGGTACCTATATTATTTATTGGTGGTTATTGAAAATGAATGACTACAATGAACATCTCTAGAGCTCCTGGCTGTGTAGCCTTTGAGTGTAGCCTTTGATAAGTGGTAAGCATCCACTGTTACCAGGGTCTTGCCCTGCCCCACGTAGGTAGGTGCTTTTCAGTCCCTCAGTATGCTTCCCTTCACTTGATGGATCCCTATCCTACCCACCTCTGTCGGATTTATAGTTCTGCTTTGTTATTAGTTTGTGTCCAAACCAACAGGACGATGATGTTGTTGTGGGTTTATCTGGAGTAACTCTAGAAACTACACTGCATCTGCACTGTTTGAGTGGCTGCAGGGCAGGTGATGGGTCAGAAGCCCAAGTCAGGATCAGAGCAGTCTTTACTCATCAGGTGCAAACTCTCAGATTCCCCAAAGTCAGGAAGGGGTCCCATACCTGAGAGACCTTCCCCCCTCCAGCTCCAATAACCTATGATTTATAGAAGTCTCAGTGAGGTTATTTTGCCATCAAACCAAATTTGCTGTAGCATAGCAAAGCTCCCAATGCCGTCATCTGGCATGTTACAGACAAATTCCAATTACTTTTCTACTTCGAGCTATTGTTAAACACTACAAGCTAGCTGACAGTAAAATTATAAATACAGGTGTTGTCACACTACACTATAATCAGAATTTTAATTTGAATTTTCATTTGTAAAGCCTTTTTTTAAGATGAAAATGGGAATAGAATTAGTTTTATTGACAGTAAAAAGGCATTTTGAAAGCTTCCTAAATCATTACCTGTATTTAGCAGGAGGAAAAATTGTATATGTCCATGTAAAAAGAAGAGTTTTATTATCACATATTTACTCATTATATTTGGTGGTAAATAAAACGGGGAAGACATGTTTGACAAATGATTGACGGAACTCACTAGGTTTTTGCTTCATCAGAACAATAGACAGACATAAATATATATTTTGCTTTTGTTTTGTTCTGCTAATACTAATGGAGACCTGTAGACAAAATCTTCTTCTAGCAAATTAAGTACAGCCTGTTGGGAGTCTGCGTGCAATGCTAAACTTTTTATTTGGCAATTTTCTCTTTTCACCCAGATTCATCATCTGTGGCGCTCTTTTTTCCCCTTTTGCGTGGTGGTTGGAGTGGGTTCCCCCTTCTCAAGTCCCTTTTTTTTTCCCTCAAGGCATTTAGTGTCGTGTCTGCCAGATTTCAGTGATGAGCAGCGAATTGCTTTTAAAGTGGGCATTATGCCAGTTCAGCAGCACAATGGAAAACCAATCTTCCACCATTCTACTTTTGATGCTGTTATTGTAGCATTTTAGATAACTGCTGCCACAAAAAAAAAAAAAAAGAAAGAAAAAAAGATGTGCTCAATTGCTACCAGTTAGTCAAGTTAAATCCAGAGTAGCATTAAAATTACTCTGAAAACTGTTTGTCAGAGGTCATGTGCCGTCTGTGGCTGCCGCACATGGGATGGATGTTCTGTTCAGGTGGGAGTTTTTCCCTTTATTCTTACTGTGACTGACCAGCTCTCTAAATAGCCCTTCACTACCTGTTTACTTATTGTCTTCACCTCCCTGTTGAAAAAATGTGTCAAGCAGAAATGTTGAAAAGTTTCTTTAAAGTGCTGGAAATAGCAGGGAGAGTGAGTTGTTCAGGGTGCTAGAGTTTGTACAGTGTGAAAGCAAAAAAAAAAAAAAAAAAAAAAAAAGTGGGAGAGCAAGAATATAATTCTCTGGTTTCTATAGCAAGATTACTGTTTTCTTCTTTTTGTCTTCACTTTTCAACCACTGGGTTCACTGTTCTACTTTTTTTTTTTTTAATAGCACAAATGGAATTTATCCTCTCTCCATCTCAAGTTCCTCCCCTCCCTCCACTGGCTTTGCTTGTGAATGAAAGGGACTCCTGCTATGACTATGGGACAGATGGCAGCTGTATATGTTATATTTGATGTATTTTGGAGTGAGCCATATTTTAAAATTCAAGGCCAATAGATGGGCTATTTTGAGAGTGGCACTAGTGCTATCCTTTAAGCCTGCTCCATTTCCTCCAAATTTAGTTAGACTTTAAAAATTACATAAATAACCTATAATCTGTGCTCAAAATAGTTGAGTTGTGATCTATTAACTGTATTGCAGTAATAATTAAAGCAACTTTGATTTCTGGGCTGCCTTTCTTCTAAAAAGTATATGTTCCTTTATCTTTATATTGTCTCTAATGGATTTTTCTCTTTTATGTTATTCATATCTCTAGTATCATCAGATTCTAACCCTAATGAAGGCAGGCACTTTTGTCTGTTTTGTCCATTCCTGTGTCCCAGGGCTTAGAATAGTATCTGGCACATAGTAGGCATTCAGTAAATATTTGTTGAATGAATTAATTATGCTTCTTTGGGTACGTCAAATTGTAGTATATTTACTTATTTGTATGTTTTCCTCTCCAGCTAGAATGCCAAACTGTGCTCCTGAAATACAGCAGGCATGCTAAGAAATTTTTGGAATCCTTTCTTCATCTCTCTCCTATCCCAAATTGTACACAACACCCAGTCAGTACTTAATAAACATTTGTGTAATAAACAAAGCCCAAACACAATTTATTTGCCAAAGAATGATATGGTCATTTGGTGGTAGAGATGAGAATAGGTTAATGGCCCATCAAGCAGTATTGTTAAGCGTCTGCAAGTTCTTAGCCTTATGTTAATTCAGAGTTCTTTCCCAGGTATCCTATTGGTTTTCTGGGCTTATTGCCAAGCGTATTTTAGATCCATATTTTCCTTCAGTTTGCACTTTAAGAGCATTTTAATTTTTGCTAAAGCTTGCAAAAAAAAAAAAGGCTCTGATAATGATTCAGTCAATATCAGTAAGCATCCCATTTGCTAGTGCCATCTAGATGAATTCATTGTGTGGATCGTCCTGTCTTACTGTGGGAGGGAGACTGCTGTGCATGGTGGGATGGCCTATAGCAGTTAGACCTCTCTCAGCACCATTTACCTCTTCTGTGGGATTGTGGTTTAGTCATTCTATCCTGTCCTCTACTACCTGCCTCCCCCAAAACTCCCTGCTTCCATCTGCAAAATGAGGACCTACTGGCTGCTTAACAAGGTCAGAGGCTTCACAGAATTCAGTGACTTAAGAACTGTACTGTGTAAGAGATACACCGCTTTCCCTTTTAATCACTGAGTGTAAGAGACATACCGCTTTCCCTTTTAATCATTGAGTCTTAAATGTGACATAGCTTTAAATGGATAGCAACAATTTGCAAATCAATAAGACCCATTTTGTAATTAGCTTTGGACTAAGCATTAAAAAGTATACATTGAGGATTATGGTAGTGAAAATGCCAAGCAGTGTGGGGATTCTTTCTTAGCAACTAAAACTGTGCATATTAAACATACAGAAATGGGGATGGCGAGTTTCAGTTTTGCCACAAGGGTTATGCATTTATTTGAGAAGAATCTGCGATGTATAATACAACGTTCACTAATATGCTCATTTCATCTTCCCTGCTATGATTGAACCTTCATCTAAGAAGAACCAAGGAACAAACTGAAATAAAGATTCAGATTTTTATTAGAGTAAATGTAAACACATGTAGAGTGGAACATTTTGCCTTACATGGCTTAGTATCAACATTTTACACAGGAAAAAAAATCAGTGTGTTTATTCTAACATCCTGCATCAATACTGGCAAAAATTCCAAAGACTTTCAGTTGCTTGGGCCAAACATGGAAAATTTTATATAAGAATGCTGAGGAGACCTTTTGCACTTTTTAAGATAAATCATGCAGGCTGGAGAGTAGGAGAATAAGAGTTTTGTGTGTGTGTGTGTGTGTGTGTGTCCCTTTACAAAGAGAGTTTAGAGGAAAGAGCATGAATGAGATTTGTGGCCTTGTGAAAACCTCTTTGGCCCGGTTTCCTCATGCCTATGGTGTCTCTTCTGTTTAACTTATGGGATTATTGTTAGGATAAAATAAGATATGTATTTTTTGAACCCTCTATACCAGGAGTTGGCAGATTTCTTCTGTGAAGAGTCAGTCAGTAGTTTGAACTTTGAAGACCAGTCTCCTTTGCAGCTATTCAACTTTACCACCATAGGCATAGGTAACACGGAAACAAATGGGCATGGCTGTGTTCCAATAAAACTTTACTAACAAAAACAACTGGCAGCCTAGATTTGGCCTTCAGGCCATAATTGCTAACCCTTAATAATGAAATAATGAAGGCGCAGTGGCTCACACCTATAACCCCAGCACTTTGAGAGGCTGAGTCAGGTGAATCACCTGAGGTTGAGAGTTCGAGACCAGCCTGACCCAACATGGAGAAACCCCGTCTCTACTAAAAGTACAAAATTAGCTGGGCATGGTGGTGGATGTCTGTAATCCCAGCTACTTGGGAAGCTGAGGCAGGAAAATCACTTGAACCTGGGAGGCGGAGGTTGCAGTGAGCTGAGATTACACTCCAGTGTGGGCAACAAGAGCGAAACTCTGTCTCAAAAAAAAAAAAAAAGAAAAGAAAAGAAAAGAAAAGAAAAGCATGAAACATAAAATACCAAATATTCTAATTACCCCAAGTCAGTACCTGGCCACTCTCATACAGTGTGGAACTAAAGGGACTACCTTTTTCTAGAGAAAGCCACTTTCCATTGTTTTTAGTTCAGTCTTTTCAATTTTTCACTAAACTCTCTAGTGAGAATTTAAATTCAGTCCTGCTTGTACAGGTTGAATATCCTAAATCTGGAAATCTGAAGTGCTCCAAAATCCGTGACTTTTTGAGCACCAACATGACACTCAAAGGATAACGCTCATTGGAGCATTTCAGAGTTCAGATTTTCAGATGCTCAACTGGTGAGGGTAGTGCAGATATTTCAAAATCCAAAACACTTTTGGTCCCAAGCATTTCAGATACGGGATACTCAATCTATATTTATCAGTGGCTTCACTTTGGCCACCCACTGTCACAAAAGCATCCAATCTTTTCTCTAAGAAAGGGTTCCTTTCTTATGACAGTTTCCTCAGAGCCATGACATTAATGATGGTGGGGAAGGGATGCCAGTATTAAAATAGCTATGTAGGGTGGAGCACTGCCACCCATTACCTCCCCTCGATAATCCTTGAGTCTTTGGTTGATGAGAAGAGTTGAAAAAGTGGGACACGGGCTATGTTAGTGATCAACCAGTTAAGGTTTCAAGATATATGAGTTCAAAGCTGCAGTGAGCCATGACCACTGCTCTCCAGCCTAGACAACAGAGCAAGAGCAAGACCTTGTCTCTATAAAAAAAGAAAGAAAAAGATACATGGTCAGGGGACCAGTAGCTCACACATGTAATCTCAGCACTTTGAGAGGTCAAGGTGGGAGGCCAGGAGGTCAAGACCAGCCTGGGCATCATAGCAAGACCCTGTTTGCACATAAAAATTTAAAAATTAAGCCGGGCGCGGTGGCTCACGCCTGTAATCCCAGCACTTTGGGAGGCTGAGGCGGGTGGATCACGAGGTCAAGAAATCGAGACCATCCTGGTCAACATGGTGAAACCCCGTCTCTACTAAAAATACGAAAATTAGCTGGGCATGGTGGCACGTGCCTGTAGTCCCAGCTACTCGGGAGGCTGAGGCAGGAGAATTGCTTGAACCCAGGAGGCGGAGGTTGCGGTGAGCCGAGATCGCGCCATTGCACTCCAGCCTGGGTAACAAGAGCGAAACT